>JABEVS010000650.1:0-27565 GCA_018290735.1 Coelastrella sp. MACC-549 | reverse complement strand
ACTTCTGAGCAATAGCAGAGGATGGGAGACACCAAACTATCAAACAATTTAACCTTCATACTCAGGCCGCTCAACCCTCTATCACTACACTTGGACAACATTGACCACATTGCCCTCCTGCCAGCACTAGCCAAAGCGTTAGTAGATGCTGATACTCCCTTGGTTTCATGAAACACCACTCCTAGGTACTTGAACACTGTTCACGCTGTTCCCATACCCCAGTTATACCTATAGGCCTGTAGGCATCCCCAGGAAGATGTAGCTCACCTGTGACTGCTGACGTGCTACAGGACTCATACAGGCGCAGCAAGCGCATACTGCAGCCAAGCAAGCCCAGTGTGCTGAGAGCCACATGTACGGCGGCTGTTGCAACTTGCTCAGTTGTTGAACCGTGGTGTAGTGGTAGCATACCGGCCCGATAGGCTGGAGACCCAGGTTCAAATCCCTGCGGGGAGGGGGGGGGCTTACGCAGGGGGTAAACTGCTACTGGATCTGATATCCGTTAACGTGTGGTCAGAGGCCGCACGTTCTCGCGATTGAAGTGAAGGGTACCATGCGTCCCATGAGCCATTCGCTGGCTCGCTTGCTAGTGCTGGGAGGGGTTGGAGTCCCCCATTTGCATTGATATTGGTATTCCCAAAGGCCTTGCGGCCGGAAAGGGTTCTTCTTCTTCTTCTTCTTGGTATTGGTACTGAACAGAGACAACAGCAGCACAGCCTGCAGCTGCAGGGGCTGCGTGATTGCCCCAGGCAGAGCGTTGTGCCAGCAGGATATGTGCACTGCTGTACTCGGCATAATTCAGCACACGGGTTAGCACACGAGTCAACATGGTCTGACGAATAGAGATGCCAGTGCCAATTTTATGATCATCATATAGTATATGATCATCATATAATATATGATCATCATATAGTATACTAAATTATAGTAGCTAGATGGCAGCATACATGTATGACAATCAGTCCTAAAGAGCTCCTGCACAACAGTTCAAATGGCCCAGTGGTGGGCTACCAGGTGTGCCACTGCCATTGATTAAAAGCACCTCTGGAGATTCCAAGCTACAAGCAATCATACCAATTGAGCAGTACGTACTGCTGTGTATACACAAATGCACAGGACGCACTCCAACTGGAAACAGCCTCTCACGGTGAGAACAATCATTCATCTAATTGAATCAGAAACAATTGCTAGAGGATTGCAAGGAGCTGGATGCATGGCGGACACAGCATCACGCGGCAAGTCCATAGCACACACCCACACAACATTGGGCGACTTTGTTGGCTCTTACCGGGTGCCTCAGGGGCCAGGTTGTATGGAATGGTATGGTATGGTATGGTATGGCCACCATTGGGCCAATCAAAGGTTCATGCAACAGGCCTGACCATCTGATTCTGTAACAACATCCCACGCAACAAGCGCACCCACATCACATGAGGCATTTGGCACATAAAACAGTACGCATGCAGCATGGGGTGACTGCATCACCATATATTAAGTGTACCGTAATCTGAGCTACATAAAGGTCAATGCTGCCATGTCAACAAAGGTTTCTGGATTGGACAATGCGATGTATGCCTTGCTGAAGCCTGCCTGCCGGGCTGATGCTGGTACGAATGACTGAGTAACAGGTACAGGAAGACTGCTCGCACACAGGACTGTATCTAGGAGAAAACCACTATACAAAGATATGTACAAACACATGAGGATGAGGAGCAGTAGATGAACTTGGCATGAGTATATGAGTGAGACTTTGTTGAACAAGCAAGGCAAGGACTCACAGCTGGTACGATTACACTGCAGGCAGCATTCTCGTGACATGTTTGATATGACGACAATGGCATATCTTGGCTGCAAGCATCCCATTGAAAACAGCGGAGGGTTGGCAGATTGTAGCCAGTGATTGTAAAGAATAACCCAGCACCCAATGAAAAGCATTTGAGAACAGGAGATTGCAGTAAGACTTGTTGAGGGATGGCGGGGTGCTCTGCAGCAGAATGCAGACCAAGGAATATGATATGTGCGCACACGCCAAGCTAGAGGGCATAAGAATACCAAATCGTCCAGGATCTCAGCTCGAAAGCACTGATGCCATCATGCTGAGTCAGCAATGTATGATAATTGCATTATGCATTGGCAGCCAACACATGCAGTCACTCGCAGTATGCATCACCACCTGACAAAGGAATTTCAAACCCAGCTGCTGAAATACAGCAAACAATGTTCAGTGAAGCACAACATTACCTGCAGCATGTGCAGAATATCGTTTGTCATAATCAACTGCCTAATCAGGCAAGTAGGTCACCACTGGCCTACACCTGTGCAAAGGGAGACCACCCCCTTGCAACAGAAACAAAACAAAAACAAACCAAAGCACTCATCAACAGTATAAGAATCCTTGCAAAAATTATGTCTTTGCCAACTTGGACCAGTCTCCCTCTCAGAACCGCTCTGAGTGGGCCCCCAGCTGCACCCTGTCCCTTGTACCACCACAGATTCTCAGAACAACAAGAGGGTCTTGGCCACAATGATGTTGTCTGGAAAAGCCATAACCTGCTTGAGATTAGGTTCCTCTCAAAACCAAGCTGGACAAGCACAGAGGTGGAAGTTGAGAAGCTGATACGTCTGTCGGTATAACGGGATAGCACTGTGCTATAGTGTTCCTGAGGAACATGTAGCTTTGACCTTGCTCAAAGGTCGAATGTCTCACAGACATAACCCACCGCTGCCCTACAAACCTTGCATGCAGTCACTTGAACTGTCAAACAAGCCTTCAATGAGATGCTCAATATCTCAATCAAAGTACTGCCCACTGCTTAGCTTGGAGTGAGCTCATGATACAACCTTCCTGGCAACAAGACTTTTGGCAAAGCAACAGATTCACTCAAAAACTGCAACACATCCTTCATCCTTCATCATGAGCCACACACCTCAGCAGAGAACTGCACGTTCCACCACACCATATCATACTATGTCATATCATATCGATCCATATCATGCAGCCAAACCCTGAGGAATACCCTTAGGAGCCAACAATGCCACTCAGGAAATCATACATGCTGAGCTGCAATATCTCCTACTTGCAAATTCCTGCTGGTAGACCGAGTGATAGTCGCTCCTCCAATGAAAATGCATACGGCAGCGTAGCTATCATTAGCAGATGGGTTTTGTGCCGAGCGCCCCGCAAGATCCATCTCCTAGAGGACAGAATTTGAAACAAGTAAGCACAAAGTAATTCTGAGCTGGCACTCCTGTGGTAGCATAGACCCAATGGTTGATGTGTACCCGCTCGTCTCCAGGCACAAAGTTGTTGCCACCTGCATAACAAGCACAGGAGCGTTTTGTGCTGGACAAACTCCAGATTGTCCCAGTGTAAGCAGCAAAGGGATTGCTGTAAGAATTTGTTCAACAACGGCATGATTACCAATATTCCACAGCAGTTTAAAACGCAGCATGGGGGTCACCAAAATATCTCGTCCTGGCTGCTTCAATACATCGGCACACAATTGATTACAGTGGACTGTACACCTGCAACACACACATGACCATACCGACATATTTTCTGGCTAAGTTGATAACCTTAAACCTCATACAGCTGTTTATCTGCTGCTGCCAGGGGTACACCACTCACCAGTATTGGTCCAGGCATGCACTTGCTGTCCAGCAACCGACCAGGTCTCAAAAAGCACCTGGTCTGGAGTGCTGCTGCCAGACCACCTGATCCTGTGGGTAAACATCTCTCCTGTCAGGTTGAATCTATGCTCCTTGTTTGTTGTGTAGGGCTGCACAACGTACTGGGTATTGACAATGTCTGGCAGACCCCAGCGGGAATACTCAATATCGAACTCGCGGGCACCAGCTGCGATAGGGTCAGCATAGATGAAAGGCGACCCCACCAAGTTGTAGTGCATCTGCAGAAATTAAAAGTCACGTAACAGATGTGTGTTTGCTCAGTGAGCGGCTCCTTGTGGACCTATTGCAATTCCTGTGCTCTCAGACAAGTGTCATGCACACCTCAGATGGAGGCCACTGAGGCAACACTTTGGAAGCGTGGACTTCACTGAGTGGCTGCTATACAACAATGACTATGAGGGCCCCAGGGATGGGCCAGGGTGAAAGTTGTGGTGAGATGTAGTGCTGAGAAAATGCACAGACAAGAAGGCCTTCCGATACTCACCAAGCTGGGGTCTGTCTGAACAGTGAAGACATAATCACCAAGTCCCAATGATCGGTTCAGAAACACCTCGGCAGCAGTCAAGGTGCCACCAGCATCTGCTCCAACAGTCAGCACCAGTGAACCAGTGTTGGGGTCCACATTGGCATTCTGGGGCCTGAACATATTGTTGCCCGGGCCCTGCCATGCTCCATTAGAGTCCCTGGCGTACCAGCAGTAGTCCTTGTCCACTGGCCAGCGGAAAGTTCCAATAGGGCACGGAGACAGCTGAGCGGCTGGAGGAGGATTTGAGACTGGCAGCTGAGCTGGCGGGGGGCTGGGAGTTTCTGGCGAAGGACTGGCCGGGATTGGAGAGGGACTTGAGGCATCAGGGCTGGGAGAAGGGCTGGTGTTTGAAGGTGATGGTGGAGGTGGAGTTGCAGTGGTTACTGCAGCCATTCCGCAGGTTGGCTTCGAGCCCAGAGGAGTGGAACACTGTGTCTCCTGACCAAGGGGGCAGAAGCTGAAGCAGTTGAGTGTATAACTGCTGGAAGATGGTACGTAAGCAGGGTTAGCTATCCAATGATTCAAGTGGACTCGCTCGTCACCAGGCATGAAGTTGGTGCCACCTGCAGCAGCAGCAACAGAAGAGTTCAGGCAGCACAACAGGCTGTTGCTTTCTGTACAGCTGAACCATGAGGCTGCTAGTGGTTGTGTGACTTCTGCATGCATAATTGTCAGTGATGTGTGTTGCAATCATGACAGCAATGCAGTGATCCCAGCTGTGCATGTGGTGAATACATTTCAAGAGTTGATCAGTCCATCTGGTGGCAGCAATGCTGCAGTTGTTTACTCACTTTGTGCTGTCCAGCTCACAAGCAGCGTGCCGGCAGAAGTCCACGTCTCAAACTGCACCTGATTTCCGGCGGAACCAGACCAGCGCAGACGGTGAGTCAGCTTCCCACCAGTACCACCATAGAACCTACAAACAAACCATATGCGATTAGTCATTCAGTAACAACAGTTCAATCTGCTAGCACCAGCTGTGGTGTTGTCGGCATCTGCACGCCGCATCTGTCATCTTGCTGTGTGCAGGACTAAGAATCTGCTGAGGGAGTCACAGACGTTGAGACCACACAGCGATCCAGCCAACATCCGCTACTGATCTTCCTGTAAAACCACAATGAGGAGCCCACACTCACTCAAGTTGGCTTCCTGGAGCCACAGGGTGCATCGTGTACTGTATTGACTTCTGTGAATTGATGTCACTCCACTTGGAGTAGACAACGTCAAATTCTCTGTTGCTATCTGCATATATGAAGGATGCGCCTACCATGCTGGGGTGCATCTGCAGTTCAAAGGCATCAGCAGGCACTTGGCGCTGATGTTATGAGCTCAAAATACTGATTACAGCCAGAAGATTCACAATGATTCAGTTGCAGTTGCATGTTTTGCAGGTTACATGACACGGAACAAATTGAAGGCTCAACTACAGTTGAGCATGTTCATGCATAAGCTGCATGCTGCACTACTGAATGATGCAGTGCTTTGCCCAGGTCTGCGCTGCAGGGCTCGCTACTGCGAAACTCTACTCTGGTGCTTACTGTGTCCGGATCTGTTGCAGTCTGCCAGATGTAGTCCCCAAACCCTAAGGACCTGTTCAAAGTCACTTCCGAGCAGCTTGTCTTGGTGCCTTTCTTCACCATCTTCAGAGTGAGCGTGTCTGTGCTGCTATCCAGGAGGACGTTGCTGGCTGCAAACACGTTGTTTCCTGGGCCTTGTAGGGTGCCAAACGTCTCACGCTTGTTCCAACAGTAGCCACTGGCTTTTGGCCACTCAAATGTGCCAGATGGGCAGCTCACCGGGCTCATTGGTGTGGCCAGTCTGACTCTCCTCCTGGCACTGAGGCGTCTGTGCGTAGTGCTACCGGCCGGAATTGCTGCTTGGAAACCCATGGCTGTGCCAGGCGCTGCTGTACTTACAGCTTTCGTATCTACATGACACAGGGGTGCAGCTTCAGCGGTGCGATAAACTGCTGTTGATAATGTGTGCGAAGGCCGGTAGCGTGATATCCAGTTGCTCAGAGGTTATGCCCTTGATCAACCAATGCCAACAAGCTTTTGCCGTTGTTGTGCCGTCTGTTGGAAGCGCTTCAAAGTAGCAAACCGTGCCACAGCAAAACTGTGCAGTACTGCGCAGCAACCACAGCAAAACATCAAGCTGGCATAAATAGCAGCCCCAGCTCGTATGAAGCTCACCAGTTGGTTGTAGTTGTCTGTGTCTGGAGGCATCAGCCGCTTGAAAGAGCAGAAAAGCCAACAGCAGCGCGTGCCGACGAGGCGCGAGGCGCGTTGATTGAATTCTTCGGCTGGACTGCTGTGCACACATGATAGAAGAAATTCAACTGCAGCAACAGCAATAGTGCGCGTGAGAGCGCAGTTAGACGTAGGGTCAACGCACGATGTAGGTGATACTGTGCGTAATACAACACTTCAAGAACAGAATGAAAGCCCTAAAGAAGGCTGTGCAGCAGTGAGCAAAGCTTTTGATACGGAAGTATTTAACAGTGCTCTATGCTACACGAGGGAGCTGCGCGTCTGAGCCTTGAATACCTCCGCGTCCTTCTACTGCCGCTGCCGAGTATATGTGAGGCACTCAGAATGGCTATGTAATGTATGATCTAGTATAAGGAGTATGTGTAGTCTGCTAGCAGCACGCGCTATTGCTTAGGGTGCCCCTTGGGCAGACTCTCGGCCCGAGAGTCTCGGGGGCAGCGTTGTTGATACATGCTACTGTTCGGATGCTTAAATGAGTATCAGACGTAAGGGTGTTTTACGTTGACAGACCACAGGCCATTCATCTATGGCTGTGTATATGCAGGTTGGTGGCATATATAACAGTCACCACTATCATCTCGGGCATCACTGCCGCAGGCATAAACACAAATAGATTTCATGTAATTCAACGCTGTCATCAACATGAACTGTAACTTTACTGGGCATTGGCGCACAATGTGACATGAATATCGCAGTGAAGTCACCGCAGCGCCGTGTAGGGAGACAACAGCTAGGCCTCATGTACTCACGTGAGGCTGAGCTGTAGAGTTGACTCCACGTATGTTATAATCTGGCACCAAAGCAGTTGCTGGTAGGCACCCCCGGGCCAAGCTCAAGTCACGTTCTCTATAGATAATAATTTATTCAGCCTGAGCATGCATGTTTTGTAAGATAAGTGGCGCTGTTCATACCACAAAAACACTATCTCCCGCTTTCATGATCCGGGGCCGTGCACGGTTGAGTTCCTTGGTGAACGTGGTCATGATCAGTGCCGGCACTGCAGTGCAGCATAGCGTAAACGGACTGCCGATAGGCAGTCATACATTCAAGCAACAAGTCACTGACAAAGAATCGTTCTTGATAAACACAAAGTAACAGACACAGCACACATTTGCACGCAGTATGCCGGTGGAAGTCACCCAAAGTCACCCAGGTACCGGCTATGGCATGGAGTCCTAACAATCCTATCTTAACAGGTCATGGCGTAGTATGGTGGCACTATGCATACGTAAGCATACAGTAACCACAGCCCCTGCATGCCCATATCACTGATCTTGACTTTGACTTAATATGCTTATGGCACTACCATTACGACGAGACTGGCTTTGGACAGTTGCCAGCAGCTTTCCGCAGTCTGTAGGAAAGGTTCTTACTTCATAACAGACACCGATTTTTCAAAATGTTTGGGGGACTGCTGCCAGCAGTGCTGCTGCTGCTGCTGCGTAGCAGGCTAGGTTGAGCTGCTGCCGAGTCCCCAATATCTGGCGTTTACTGCTGCATGCACTGCACGACATGTGACATGTTTTGTAGGTTTCTTGGTGGCTGTTGGTTGCTGCCGTTGATGAAGCTGACTAGTACTGCAATGCCAACACCAACCCCCGGGGCCCTTGGTTCTGGTAGCTGTAACCAGCAGAGGTAATACTCTGCGGCATGATAGCAGTGCGGACTGCGCTGTATGGTGCTGCTCTGATAGCAGTTGCTGCTGCTGCTGCTGCTGCTGCTCTGATAGCAGTACTGCTAGTACGCACTAGTGTGCACTGAGCTGGTTGGTGCTGTCATGATCTCAGGGGTGGGTTGTTTATTAGTAACACACTGCCGCCGGCCGTGGGTTGTTGAGGGATGCATCTTGTCAACTTTTATTCATGTGCAAAGAGCATGTACATGCAAATGGCATTTCAATCTTCTAAACATGTGGAGCTCACACCTGCAGCAGAAGATGCACAAACACTGTGAGATATAATCGAGTCATTTTGCAAGTTGCCCTCAATGGCTTTGGCAGATATACCAGCCTTATTAAGGCAAAGTAAAGCATTAGACAGCCCAGCCTGGTGACCTCATTACTAGGTTGATCAGGCAGAAATTGTACTCTCCATTTTGGACCATACCAGCAGCAGTCAGGCTGATAAGGCTTTTTAATATGCATGCTCAGCTGTTTCTTCGTTTAAAGCCAACAAAACAAGCTGCTGGCTGCCGTAGGTCATGCACTGGTAAAATGTTCAACATAGGCAGTTTCAAGTTCAACATCATCACAAGCATCTGCCCAAGCAGTACAAACTGTCGCAGTACAGCGTACTATGGCACTGTCAGATCCTGCCATGCAACTGTGCAACTGCAGTTTGTGCACTGCTTGGGCAGATTGCACAGCAGTTCTTCAGTTTTTCAAACTTGCAGATGATAAAGTTGTCACAGGTAATGACCATACTTCATTGTAAGAGTACAAGGCCTTAAAGACCCAGCAGAGCACTGCAGTGGCCCATTTGAAGCTCACCTTGTGATGCTTGGGGGTCGCCGCTGATGTCACAGCTGCTTCTGCAGGTGATGCTGAACTCCGCTGCGTGCCAGCAGCTGTAGATGCATTTGTTGACATTGTTGAAGCCGATGCCGCTGCCGATGCCTGGGATTGCAATTGCTGCTCAAAGAAGTGCCATGCCTGCTCGTATACGAACCCTGCACAAGGGCAGGAAAGGACCAAGGTGCTGGCTTGGGTTATTGATCTCAGATGATTATTCTATCAATATCAAAACAACCGGGCTGTAATGGACTCTTGCTGGCGCACTATGCTAGACATTGTGGAGTGCTTAAGCCTACATCAGTCAGTCTTACTGGATTTTAGGCAACTTCACATACACATCAAGCACTCACAGGGAGGCTCCTGAGGAGTGTGGCGTTTGCCGCTATTTCAGATGATTTCAAACATGAGAATAGGATAGGAAGTTCCAGCAGAACTGAGCCTACATTAATTTGCAGCTACTAATTGGCAGGCCAGCAGCGACCAGTAGGTTGCGCCTACTAGGCCCTACTGGCACGGTATGTACCTGTGTAAGGGTGATTTGTATCGTGTGCAACACCCAGTATGCCACAGATCTCTGCAACACGCCTCCCTCCATGATGTGCTGCACAGTAGTCCTTACACAGCATGTGGCCAGCCGCCTGTGACATCTCTGGCCCCGCCTCTGCCGGCAGACACCCGCTGCGCTGGGCGCGCAGTCGTACATTGTCTATCGCCGACAAGAAGTTCACGCCGTCAACGAGGATGGATTTGTTGTACGCCAGCGATGGGTCATCGACGCCATGGAGGTGCAGGTAAGGAATAGCAACTCTTGGGGCTGATGCGCAAGCTGGACTGCGTGCATAATCAGCTCCAATGCCGCCCAGGATGTCGGCCACCGCTGTGATGCTGTCCGGCAGAAGCTGTGACTGGCACAGGAGGGCTTCGACCAACATGCCGCCTGCTGATTCTCCTGATAGGTAGTACTGCAGGTGGTGATCGGCAGCGGACAGCAGCAGGGCACTCGGTGTACGTTCAAATTGGGATAATTTTCCTACTAGTAGTACTGGGATTCCCACCCTGATAACCAGCACGGCATCTTGCAGGACACACACAGATGATAACACTGCTAGGCCAATAACTGTGCTGGCAACACACCAGGCCAGTACTCTTCTACAAATGCAAATACCATATGGACACCTTTACCAGAGCTTTGATCAGTTTGTTGGAGTGTTACAGCTTATTGCTGCAAGCAGCAACAACATAAAGGACAGCAGCTAGCGAAGAGGCATGGCATATAACTCTCCAAGCAGTGCGTTACTTTTTCCAAGTAACCAGTGACCATACTATCATAGTATAGTTCATAGTTCGATGGTCAAACTAGTAGTGTCACTTACTGAGAAGTACACTGTGACAGCACCCCGTAAGACCTACCTTGCCTGGTGCTACCCTCAACCTGTTTGGCAGGTCCTTGAGAACTTGTGACACAAAGCCCACATCATCAAGCTGTGGCGGCCGGCAGATGCCCACTGAGCAACGCCAGAAAGGGACGTTCCAAAACTGCAGGATGCGCCAGCAGGAAGAAAAAACCATTCATTGCGACAAGCTGTCAGCAGTGAAAAAGGTGGCGGCGTCAGGCTGACTGCTGCAAATCATTTGCGATGCTACAGAAATACAGCCGTTGTATGGTTGCAACTTATTGCTTGTTCAGTGACCTAAAGTATTCAGTGACCTAAAGATTTAGAAGATATGCGCTTTGAATCATATGTTTTACAAACTGGCATGCAAGATATGAGTCGTCACTGAGTGGTGACTTTTCAGGATGGAGCTGCAATAAAATAGGGATTCTACTGCAAAGACGCAAACCAGCTTTAGGGCTCATAATCAACCACAGGTGGTTGATTTCTCCCATGCTTTCAGTCGATATGTATGCTACATACAGACAGTCTGTACTGCCCCCACCTGTCTGAACTTGGTTCCTTGTCCCTCTGCTGTCAGGTTGCCAGTGCCTGCTTCACCTGCTGATTGTGGGTACACAATGATGGCCTGCCTGCCAAACAGGTCAACAGTCCGGTCCCAGGAGGGGATGATGTCTGTGGCATTCATAGGGTGCCCCACCTGCAGCAGCAGGTTTAGGGTTTATGCCACATGCAGTTCAAATGGGCCACATGCAGTTCAGAAGAATCCGGTTTCTTGGAGAGGAAAAATTTTCATGGGAATACGTTCGCTGTCTCGGATGGAATTTTCCACAAACAAGGTGGTGCAGGTGCTGAAGGACAAAGAAAATGGATACAGTCGGTTGGGATCCGAGTATGCAAATGCTGCAAGAAGCTCATTGGTGGGAGTGTGGCATAAATAATGACGTCATATGCCTGACTCAGCCTCGGGGCTTTTAGCAGTTGAGCTGTGAGGTAGGCAGGATGGCAACATGCACACGATGCTGCTAACTGTACTGTACACTGGACGGCAACGAGTGATCGACGACAACTGCACAGCAGCGGCAGATCTTAGACAACTCACATTGCACGTTTGACCCTGGCATATCAACCATCAGCAGCACCTGCGTTAGGGTGTTTGGTGCACCCTGCTGCTGCTGCTGCGGTTTATTTGGTGGGGCTGTCTATGGGGTTTTTGGAGGCTACAGCTCGAATGCTTTATTATTGCCTTCCCTGGTTTCATGGCCGTTTTTTTGGTCAATGCTATGCCTGACACAATCAAGTTCTGAATACAAATGCTTGTAAGCTGCTTGCAATATGCCAGCATCGAGGTCTTGGCGATCGCTCTGACGCTGAGCTGCTGCTGCTGCTGCAGGTGGTGCTGTTCATGCTGTTGTTAGCGCTCCTGCCAGCACCTCACCTTTTCTGAAATGTCCCCCATGGTTGCCCAGAACACTCCGTGTAGATGGACCCACAAAGGGTATGCAGTTTTGCCATCATAGCTTGGTGGCAGATAGACGTGAATGTAGCGACGTAAGCCTGTGAAAGCAGAGTTGCAATAATGCAGTTTGATGGGTAAGCCATGCACATATGTCCCTGTCAAGGACCCACTGGCAGCGGGAGTGATCATCCACAGGTGCAGTAAGGAGCAACGGGTAGTACACCATGCATGTGTGTCATGTGAGTCTTGACCAGCCATGGGAGAACCAGCCATACAAGATACTGAGACAGCAATGTCGTATGCATCTGTGCTCGTGTGTTGTCTGCGCGCTGTCGGTGTCAATGGTAGGTGCATAAAGAGTTCTGCTGCTGCTGTGGGCACCCACCGATCGGCGGCCCTTGACACGGCAGCCGACACAGTGATAGACTGATAGAATGATAGACTGATAGACTGAAGAGCTCATTGTTTAGGTGCTGCTGTGTGGCTAATTCATCCAGCAAGGTACCGAGAGAGCTAGGATTACGTACGTCAGACGGTTGTGCTAACCCAGTCTGCTGATAAGGGCAACATAAGAAGGCAATGATTGCAAAGAAATCGGGATTGCACGTACCTTGATGCGTGTAATCGCACTGACAGGCCGACAGCGTAGGATACGCCATCGCTTTGAAGTTGCACTTCAAGACGTTCTCACAGAAGCATGGTATGTTCCCGGTCTGACATGGAAGCGCTGAAAATGATCGTAGAGATGCCATAAGCAGCAACAAAAGCAGTAAAAAGTGAAAGTCCATCATGGCAACTGGCTGCCTCGAAGCAGCAGGGAAGCAGCATATCAACCGAGCCCAATGACTGGGCCGTAAGTACGCTGATCTGCAGCAAAGTAAAAAAGGCATGTGACAGGATCAGTGTGGGGAGTGTTTGTACCTGCCAGGAAATGGGACTTTCAGTCATGACGGTAGGGCAGGCTTGGCAAGGACATAACACCTGGCTGCAGTTTAGTTGGAAGCTTCTCAGCACAAGCACTCTCTCCATTGTCAGCCACACCCCTGTCACGCGTTGCCCTCCGGTCGCGGTCCTCCGCTCAACTGTTAGTTGCTGGGGGCCCCTTGTTACCTAAAAGCAGGTCGAAACAATATGCATTGTCTGCAGCGCCAAGCTGCCCGGTCAATCAGTAACAGAGCCAACTGCACCGCTGTAGCACCACGCAGCAGCAGACCCTCGCCCAAGACTCATGCATCCCAGCGCATGGCTTTTGCTATAGCCAGACAGGTAGTATGTCACGCTAAATTGTCACTTGAGGACGTGCAACGGGAAGCGGAAGCGGGGCCTTCACTGTCTTCCATCAACAAGCTGGACCTATCTAGTGCAATGATGCTGGCCAACCTCATACGGCCTCCAAAAGAACAGGTGGGCTGCTGCTGTAGCAGTAGTGCAACGTTTAGTTCAACGTCAATATGTCAGCTGTTTAGCAGGCAGAGCTAGTACTCCAGTATCAGATCGCATCCCCATCTGCATACTGACAACAGCGCAACGGAGCTTCAGGAGGCCTGGCAGCTTCACCCACAGCCAAAGCAGCATAAGGAATTAAAAAGGGGCTTCAGGGCATAGTTTTGAGTTGGCTGATGCAGCAGCAAAGCAGTATCTGTCCAGTGACAGGATCAGATCAGAACAGCCCCATGCTGGCAGCAGGGTGCAAAAGAAATATGCGTACGTCAATTTCATAAGGCACAGCAACAGCATACGCAACTGCAGTGTTCTGGTAGGCCGAAGCATCTGCAGCGGCATATATTGCAGAGCAGAAATTCCTGATTGTGCTGTGGTAAGCAGCGGGGTTTAGGAGGTCTGTCAGTCTCGGGGTGCAGGTAGTCTGGGGTTTGCACATTGGGCTTTGGATATTCTGTCAACAGCAGGGCTTAGGCGCTCTGTCAGCAACAGGGTTGAGGATCACAGTGGGTGCTTTGAATGGGTTGGCTCAGGGGCACAGCTCAAGCCACAGCTGCAGTGTATCAGTTAGCAGCAGCAGCAGCAACCATACTTACCGTTGGCAGCAGTGGCAGCAGCAGCAGCAGATACGTCTAGACCATACCTGTCTTTCTGGAGTACTGCAGAGCTGCAGCCGGGCACAAGCAGTGGCAGCATCAGCATCATCATCATCATCAGCAGCAGCAGCAGCAGCATCAGCAGCAGCGGCAGGTGATATGTCAGACCATACCTGTCTTCCTGCGTTTACTGCAGAGCTGCAGTGTTGAGTTGTTTGCACTGCAGTAGTCATCAGCATACCTGCTTTGATTGATGCCATAAGCATAGATAATACAGCCCAAGTGATCTCAGTAGTTGTGATGTTGGTTGTAGCATCAAGTTACCCTTTTCAACTGAATGGTCCTTGGGAACAGACTAGACAGCAGAATGTCATCTAGTTGCAGCTGCTGCGATTGTACAGTGTCAGTTGGGCAGATCACAGGTGCTGCTGGTACAGCGGGCAGCCTTATCAGCTCAGGTCATGTCAGACAAAGCAGGTAGCAGGCTGTTACTGACCAGGGCAGCAGCACCTCTGAGATGCGTACTTGATAGAAAATCACCTGTGCTAAGTCTATAAGTTCCATGACATGGATATCAGCAGTTACAAAATGGTTGAAAAGTTGACCACTGCTGCTAGCATCTATATATGCATTATGTGACAGGGCAGCTTCATGCTGTTTCTGTTCATCTGTCCTCAGTCAATGGCGGTGTTTTCATCATGCATCATCATGTATAAGTAGTCGCTGTGCAAGTCCTTTTTCACTCAACTGTCCTCACCAGATGATGTTAATACCCATTCATAACTGATAAACACTTCAAGTATCTTCTTCATCACCATCTCACGGATGATTGTGCAATGCACTTATCACCAAATCAATTGATAGTACCAACTCACTGATGATGCAGTACACTGGCCCAGCCAAGAATGCCACCAACGATGAAGACGACGTGCTCAATCTGGACGGGTCGGAGCGGCCGGACGACCCGCTGTCCGTTGCCGACTTTGTGCAAGCCCTGGAGGTGGTCGTGCGGTCCTCAAATAACGACATCAACCCAGAGCAACTAGGGGAAATTATGGACAATCTGTTACAACAGGGTTTGATCCCATCTTTCACGACTCAACAGCTGGGCAGCACACTTAAAAATCTTGCAGTCATCTGCAGCTTTGTGCCAGAGCATATTGTTGATGCGCTCATTCAAGCTGTAGGTCAGAAGATGGAGGCCTTCAACATTGCGCAGCTGTCCAATGTTTGCTGGGCTTTTATGCGCCTAATGCCAGTAGCGCATGAACAGTCTCGGGAGTCTGTTGGGATGGACCAGCTCTGGCTGCAGCAGTACCACGCAGCTTGTGAGCAGCAACTGCAGCAAGTAGTGCAGCATCAGTTACCTCTGCCGACCACACAGCAACTGGCGAATCTTCTGCTGATTCCAGCAGCAGTAGGGCAGCCATTCTCAGCGAGTTGTCAGCAGCTCTTTGAGCAAGCAGTGGTGATGAGCCAGCATCGAATTTCAGGCATGGCAGCAGCTCAGCTCTTCACGTGCTATCTAGGGTAAGTGCTGCTTTGTGTGGCCGGGTGCAAGGCTGTGTGGCAAATGATGTGTTGCTGCTGGATGTCTGCTGAAATATCTTCAGCCTGTCACTAGACTGTTGGATTATATATTTCTCAGGGGCCTTTAGTTCTCTTGGATATTTGTGGTTGCTTACAGCAGAAGTTCGGCAGGCTCTTAGAAAGGGAGACTAAGGCCTGTTAACAAGTATCCACCCTATTTCTGATTGAGCACATTTTTTGCAAACCTGTTACAGCAGTACTTTGTGTATCTTCTTCCTGCTGCCTCTCCTGCAGGCTAGAGGCAAGGCCAGGTCAAGAGCTGCTGCACGTGCTGCTGCAGCATTTGGAAGAAGACTACCTATTGTATGATTACGATGAGTTGACTCAGGTAGCAGTTGGGGTTTATTCGCTACAAATACAGCTGCCTAACAGTGTTCTAGCAGATATCACTGAACGATGTGAAATGTTGGAGGCTTCCGGACATGCAGGTCAGGAGGACATTCAGCTGATGAAGGAGTGCTTGAGTATGCTGGCTAAGGCTGCCATGGCTGCAGCTTGATTTAAACATTTCCCTTGCTTGTGTTGCTTGATGCGTTGCAAGTGACTAGAGGGGTGAGTCATCCCTCGGCATGCGATGTAGAAGAGATAGAGCTATACTGTTGTATAAAAGTTAGTACTTTCGTACAAAAGTCACGACTCATGCATGACCCTTGTAAAAAGTACGATCATTCACCGGCTCGAGACAAAAAGGATCACTAGCGCAGCCGGAGACAACTAGGGTTTAAGACTGCTGCAGGTTTTAGCTGATTGCGCAGCGTTGAGGCTCATTTCGGGCATTCCAAAAGAGCATACCTGCTTTTGAAGTATGTCGAATCAGTTCTGGAGTGATGCTTGGCTGTCTAGCTGCATGTTGCTTCAGAAATCTTGAAGTAGCAGTACACTGTGGGTTAGACATGTCAACTGGTAGCCCCAAGGGCGACTTTGTGGTTACCAAATCCGTAACCAACTGGTATACCATCTGGTACATGTATACACTTGCAACACGACGGCGGGCGCAATCAGCCCATAAAATCCAGGCACGGGACTACGGTAGCCGGTAAAATCCACTCAATGCCTGCCCATGCACTTCTGTCACGCTAAAATGCACTTAAGCGGATGTCTATTACATCCACACAGATCTATACAATCTAAGGCCTGCAGGGGCCCGTGAGGTATAATTGTATGAATATCTGCAAATGAACCCTTGACGAGACGAAGCCTTGCAACGCATGAATGCGATGAATTCATCTAGAAGCCATAAGAGCTATGTTGATTGAGCAGCTGGTGTTGCATCGCTGCTCATGCAGCAACTACTGTGGCAGCAATGCATTACAATGAGAAACAGTACGCTCTAGCCACCGAGACCATCGGATCCACTATGCAGACTGATCTTCAGGACAACGTATCAGAGATGTGCTTGGTTGAGCCAGCCAGATGCAACAATCACAGCAGCAACATACCCTAGAAAGCCCATTGGGCCCATGTTGCACACTTCATGAGCATGCACACCAACAACAACACCTGCCAATGACTTTTCAGCATGTTCCAGCATGAACAGACACCGGCTTCAACCCATAACACACCAACTGCGCATAGCAGCAGCATGCTGCTGCTGCTGCTATAGGCCCCATGGATGCCCAAGAGGGTGATGAAGGGAGTGCAATAGACCCTGAGACAACCTGTGTTGCTTGTGGCAGGCAAGACAGCCCAGAGACCATGATCATCTGCGAAAGGTGTCAGCAGGGGTTCCACTTGGGCTGCTTTGGCCTTGCTTCCATTCCTGAAGAGGAGGAGCGGGTGTGCCAGGGCTGCCAACAACTGCATGCACTTGGCATAGGCCAGCATGTCATGGTGGAGATGGCCCAGACCTTGTACAGTGACGGCCCAGACCCTCACCTGACCCAGTTGTTCAAAGCCACCAGCGGCCCCGGGCAAGCTGCGCTTGCTGCATGCCCTCAATCTTACCCTCAATCTTATCCAAGCGCTTCTTAGACATCCTGTCTAATATCATGTCCAGCTTTTTATCCAGCTTGCTCTCAAGTTTATCCAGCTTTGTAACAAGCTTGCTCTCAAGTTCATCCAGCTTGCTCTCAAATTTATCCAGCTTGCTCTCAAACTGGGCAAAGCTCAACATCAAGTTGAAAACCAGCCACACACCACCAGCCACTGTAACAACAAGGGCCACCAACTGGGCAACTTCCACTCCTGACATGTGGAGATTTTGCAGCCACTCCCACACCTGCAGTGTGTGGATACGCATGACGTACAAAACATGTGAGCAAGGAGTAGGAGGATAGTACAAGCAGAATTGAAACCATCGTGCCAACGAACAACCTACCCTGCCGCTTCACTGACGACGATACACAAGATGACGTGTATGGCCTGAGCACCCCTGGCATGCGACACAAGCCTTTTGCAATAGTACTCCCAACATGGCATTGCTACATGCTGTTTCCACAAGCCCAGTGAGCTGGCAAAAGGGTGATGAAAAAGGTGATGAAATAGCAGTTGCAGATGTGTTAACACAACGTTGTGGGTGGTTGCTAGGCTACTTACTTGCACACTGCTGCTACTGAGGCTTGTATGCTGGCCACAGACACCCACACAAAGGCGCAGCGATGCAACCCCAAGCCCCCACATATACACCGCATTCACCTGCAGCCCGCCTCCAGATGCTAGGGTGACAACAACAATTATTGAAAGCGCCACAAATAGGAAGGATGATGCTTGCGCCAGGAGGTCGCGCATGTCAGGCATTTTCTGTCGGCCCTGCACATCCGCTGCTGGCTCTGCTGCTGCTGCTGCTGGTGGTGGCAGTGGGGACCTCACAGTGCCCTGATCAAGGAAGGAAAGGGGATGCCACAACACTTAGCTTTGTTGGCGTATAGAGGCACACCATGGCAATCTGGCAATTGTACATAAGAACCAACAAGTCGCAACAGGTGGCAGCACCAATGCATGGAGCAGTGCAACCCACCGGATGGCTGTTGAAGTGCCCCTTGATAGCCAGGGGGGGTGGCTGCGCCACAGGCGTTGCTGCCCTGTCAGGCAGCTTGTGGGACTGCAGCGCACCACAGCCTGCACAATGACCCAATCGTATTCATTAAGCAGTCTTGCATCAAGACTGGTGTTTCAATCACCGTATGTTGGAGAGTTTGCAGTTGTTGCTGAGTGCTTGCCACTTCACTACAATCGGCTGGAAACATGCTCACCACGTCTGCTGAACGGGCATGTACATGCACGGCCACTGCTGGTAAACACGGAACGAGAAGCCATGTTCACAAGAAGCTATCAGTCGGTTCCCAGCTCGAGGACGACAAGAAGCATCTTCAGCATTAACCGTGCGCGGGGCGTTAACCGTTTAGTGTCAGATAGGGCTATTACTCCTTGTAGATTGTCCAAATGTGCATGACGTCCTATGTAGCACCCCTGCTTTGCACCGTCCGCAGAAAGAAAGATTTGACGGTCACGGAATAAGGACTCTTAGCAGATGGCATCACTCAGATAATGTTTAATGGTTGTAGAATACAAGATGCACGCGCTTGATTCCGGGCTCTGTAACATTGGGTTTGGGGCCTTTTCACTGCACGAATACGCCTCAGTGGCATCACCCTTTAACACAACTCCTGGACCGTCCCGCCGATGAGAAAATACCCCTCGCTGGCCAATCACCGTGCTATGTGCTCGGCACTCCATTGCTTTGTTCCACCATGGTGGCCACTCTGCATGTCCACCTTAAGGCAAAAGCAGTCAATTACATGTGCCACTGTGTCTCACCATACTCGAATCTAGCATGGGCTGTAGTCATGCCTAGACAGCTCGCTGGTGCCATGCCCTAGAGCCTGGTGCAGCAAATGACTGTACACTAGCATGAGGAACCGTTCCTCATCCGGGGTGACTGTCTCTGTGCACTGTTCTGGTGTTTCCCTGCTTGCCAAGCCTCATGATCCGATCATCGCATCAGCTCATTGTGAGCTGTTGGCATGGAGTATATACTCAGTATGTATAAGGCTTATAAGAGCAGCAGCAGCAACATTGACAGCGCTGCAATCAGCAGTGCTGCAGCAGCAGTGGCTGTACAGTGGCACTGCTGGCTGAGCTGGGTTGATGGCTGATGGAGTCCGCGCGTGTCCCGCTTCTGCAAAGCGGCAATACAGTTGTGATATAGGCGTACCAATAAAATCAGCATCCATTGGGCCGCTATACTGGAGCTACCGAGCAGCAGTCTTGGGCTGTCACTTGCCCAGATTGAGCAGATGAATAGGCGGACACCACCATAGCTTGCAGTACTGCATTCGTCCCCATCACTGGGGCACAGCACAGCCTCTCCAGGGCCACAACAGCTTTCAGAGGCTTCAGTCCACGGCCGCACAAGCACACAACCGTCTGAAGGCCTATCCGCTGCAGACTTGGCCTGCAGGCAGAGTCAGACAGAGTAAAAAGCCAAAATGTTGAAACTATTCTCATGCTGGCAGCCCTTGCACCACTGGCTTTCCAATCGCTACTGATGCATGCAAGCATTCCTTCCTCAATGCGTCAGCCTGACATGAGCAACTCATGTGATTTGGCACTTTACACATGTGTCTGCATTTACCAAAAACTAGCGGCTAGTGGGCTGCAGTCAGGCTTGGAAAACTCACTGTGCAGCTGATGCTGCACCCTGGTACTGACTGTACGTTTAAGCAGATTGTCTGTCTGTTTGACAAAGAAGCAACTGCACTGCATCTCATGCTCACCTGCTTTCCAAGCCTCAATGAGCTGTTGTGGCAGGCTGCCGCAGAATCTGTACAACCCATGTACAACCCACAACCGTATGCTGCTTTAAGAGCAGACCACTGCCTGGAGCGCTAACGCCAGCAGCACCATCAGCAGCAGCGCTGTTGGCAGGAAGGAGAGGCTTCATGAATGCCAGCAGCAACAACGTCAACAGCAGCACCACCACCACATGGCACCAGCAATTTGCTGTCCAATAAGTGCTGCAGCCGCTGCAGCAGTGGCACTGCTCGCCGAGTTGGGTTGATGGCTGATGGGGTCGGCACATGCCTGGCTTCTGCTAAGCAGAAACACAGTGAGTGTGATATAGATGTACTGATAGGATCAGCAACCATATGGGCCGTTGTGCTGGAGCTACCGAGCAGCAGTATAGGGCTGTCGCTTGGGGGCTGCAGCACCATCACATGTTGGGCAGCTGCAGATGGCCCAGGCCTCACTGCGTCTTCATCACCAGCTTGAAAGAGCAAATTAGTTGACGGATGTGATCAAAGCTTGCACTGCTGCATCCGTTGCCATCGCAAGGGAACAGCACAGCAGGCGCCCTGCAAACAGTGCTTGTGGAGGCATGTGGTCATTGCGCACACATGCCTCCACAAGCACTGTTTGCAGGGCGGTAGTGGTACCACTTGGCCCCATTTCACCTACCCTGTCCTATAATAATACAGCAAACTGCCATGGCCTGGGTTGTGTCTGCTGCAGCACCGCCACTACTACCATACCATACCATACATACCATACATACCATACCATACAACCTGGCCCCAGAGGGGCGCCCCGGAGGAGCCAACATAGTCGCTCATGGGGGGACTACTGTTTGCAGGGCGGCAGTGGTACCACTTGGCCCCATATCACCTACCCTGTCCTATAATAATACAGCAAACTGGCACGGCCTTGGCTGGGTCTGCTGCAGCCCAGCCACTACTGTTTGCAGGGCGGCAGTGGTACCACTTGGCCCCATTTCACCTACCCTCTCCTATAATAATACAGCAAACTGGCACGGCCTTGGCTGGGTCTGCTGCAGCCCAGCCACTACTGTTTGCAGGGCGGCAGTGGTACCACTTGGCCCCATTTAACCTACCCTGTCCTATAATAAAACAGCAAACTGGCACGGCCTTGGTTGTGTCTGCTACAGCCCAGCCGCAACCGTTTGCAGGGCAGTAGTGATACCACTTGGCCCCATTTCACCTACTCGTCATATAATAATATAGCAAACTGGCACGGCCACGGTTGTTGCAGGTTTCCCCGGGTTTGGAGGTGGCTGCAGCACACTACCAGCCCCGCCTACAGCTGGTGGCAGCTGCTGCTGGGCCATGGGTCCTAGGCCACCAGCAGCAGGTGCCTGGGGTGCCATGGGTTGGTTCCCCTGATACCCAAACGTACCAGGCCAAGGTGTTGGTGGCCCTCCACAAGGCCCTGCTGCACTGCTGTTGGCGTAGCCTGATGGCATTGGAGGTGGCCACCCCCATCCGGCCCCATGGGTACATTGGAGGTGGCGGATAGACATACGGTGGGTGGTACCCAGGGGGCATGGGGTAGCCGTAGCCATACTGCCATGGGACTGGATGGTTGGGCACCTGGTACAGTTCTGCAGGTGGCCTGGCATGCCATGTTGGGTGTTGTGGTGGTGCTGTTGCGGGCTGCAGCTGGTATGGGGCTGTAGCAGGTGCTGTTGGGCAGATGGTGGCATTCTGTGCAAGGAGCGGGAGGGGTGCCTGGTCTGGTTCTGCAGCAGATGCAGGATGCCTCTCAGCAGCCACCTGATCAGCAATTGCTGTGGGGTGCCGGCTGCTCTGTGGCACAGGGTGGTCATCGCTCTGGACTTCTGGGTGTCTCGGTCTGTTTGAGGACTGCGGCTGCTGGCTGCTGTGTCTGACTTTGCTGCATGATGCCTGGTTGCTGGTGCTCAACAGGTGCATCTGCTTGGGAGGCTGCTGCAGTGCCGCAAGTGCCAGCTGCAGCGCATCAGGTCCTGACAGCCAGGCCTCTAAGGATCTGCCTGCTGCCGCTGCTGGGTTCCCAAACATGCCCCAGCGGCTGCTGGCAAGCCAGACCGTGGTGAGCTGTGAAGCGGTCCGCTAGTATAGCTGTTGGCCAAGCTGCAAGGACTGTTTGGGGAGCCTGCCAAGCTGCTTGAAGCTGCTGGAGCTGTAAAACCTCAGGCTGTCTTGCACAGGGCAATCATCCACCAACAGCTGCACCTTGCGTACGCCTGTCTCAATGTCTTCCAATGACACAGTGGTGGCTTTGAACAAGCCCTGGGTCAGGTGAGGGTCTGGGCCGTCACTGTACAAGGTCTGGGCCATCTCCACCACGACATGCTGGCCTATGCCAAGTGCATGCAGTTGCTGGCAGCCCTGGCACACCCACTCCTCCTCTTCAGGAATGGCAGCAAGGCCAAAGCAGCCCAAGTGGAACCCCTGCTGACACCTTTTGCAGATGATCATGGTCTCTGGGCTGTTTTGCCTGCCACAAGCAACACAGGCTGTCTCAGGATCTATTGCACTCCCTTCATCACCCTCTTGGGCATTCATGGGGCCTGTAGCAGAAGCAACAGTTGGTGTGTAATGGGTTGAAGCCGGTCTCTGTTCATGCCGAAGAGTCATTGGCAGGTGTTGTTGTTGGTGTGCATGCTCATGAAGTGTGCAACATGGGCCCAATGGGCTTTCTAGGGTATGTTGCTGCTGTGATTGTTGCATCTGGCTGGCTCAACCATGCACATCTCCGATACGTTGTCCTGAAGATCAGTCTGCAAAGTGGTTCTGGTGGTCTCGGTGGCCAGAGCGTACTGTTTCTTATTGTAATGCATTGCTGCCACAGTAGTTGCTGCATGAGCAGCGATGCAACACCAGCTGCTCAATTAATTAATATGTTAATATTAACATAGCTCTTATGGCTGCCAGGTGAA
The DNA here is from genome assembly GCA_018290735.1 of Coelastrella sp. MACC-549. Taxonomy (NCBI): domain Eukaryota; kingdom Viridiplantae; phylum Chlorophyta; class Chlorophyceae; order Sphaeropleales; family Scenedesmaceae; genus Coelastrella; species Coelastrella sp. MACC-549. The sequence goes on along the minus strand of JABEVS010000650.1, from coordinate 4,431 downwards.
TGCGTTGCAAGGCTTCGTCTCGTCAAGGGTGCAGGCACCTAGTTCAGCAAGTACTAAGTCTGGGCAGATCTGTTGCAACAGGCTCCGAGGTGATGTAGCCATCGCCATCCTGATGTTCGTTGGCAGGTTGCTTACCGTTAGGAGGCTTCCTGGTTTGCTGAATTGCCAATTTAAGAGGATCTTATGTCTTTCCGGCTGCTGGCACTAAAAGGCGGTAAATGTTTATACGCCGGGCGGAGGCTCTGCTTGGCACCGTCCGAGACTGCTACGCCCTTGCAGTCCGTTCAAACAAATGCACGTCGTGCTTCACAGTAATTGTATTTCAACTACCAAAGGCATACCTGCACAGACAGGGTTTTGTCTCCAGCTTGGTACGTGTTAGCATTCATTCTGTGCCGTTCCCAAAGAAGACATGTGACAGTCACGATTTTGGACAAGGAACGTTGTTACAGCCATCAACACCCATTAATAAGTCAATATTGCCATGCATGACCCCCCTCATGCCTCAAGCATGACCCACCATGCCTCATGCATGTCTCATGTAAAGCACACTGTACTTTGCATGAGACATGCACGAGGCATGATGGCATGCCCCTTAATGACAAGTTTGTTGGACAAGCCCAGCACTAGCAGTGTAATATGGGAGATAAACGTCCACCAGCCATCCAGAACTCGTCCACAGGCAGGGCCATCCACGGGGCATGGATGCGCAATCAGCGACCTGATGACTCATCCAGCGCATTGTCCATAGGCGGACTGGACGCAATTGTCCATGGATGGTACGCAACATCCGTGGATGGCAATGGATGAAGTACCGTACAGGCTGTGGATGACCTAAAGATTCAATCAGAAGGAGAAGGAAGGAAGTTACCCTTTCCGGCCGCAAGGCCCTTGGGAGAAGTACTACTTCGGAGTAGTACTTGACGCTCAGCCACACTGACACACCAAGATTAAACCACCCTCCGGGGAGAAGCTGCCTTCAAGACACAAACCCCACTCAGTGGGGATGTCTGACTCCAACACAAGACACACCAGCCGCTGACAGTGTCAGAACCCCATGTGCACAGCCCCACGCCTACCGTGTACCAAGTACACAACTTGTGTATCATTGACTGAGCTGCCAATGAACACACAACTGTTGTGTAGATCTGCAGAATGTGGTGTGCCAGTAGCTCAACTGCTTTGGATTCGCCCACATCTGTGGGCAGCTACTCCTTGCCCTGCAACTGCTCAATCTTTTCATCTTCATCTGATGACATGAGCCTGTTGTAAGCTGCTGAGATCTCCTGGAACCTCTTCTTGGCCTCCTCCTGGTTGTTGGGGTGCTTGTCTGGGTGCCATTGGACAGCAAGCTTCCTGCAAAAGACACACAGCAAGCTCAATTTCTCTTTATATATCCTTTTTATATCTATATAACCTCTTAAAAGAGATATGCGTACAGATCATGGAATCAATGACGATGACATCAGCACTCTTGCCACTGACCACACCCCCGATTGCATGGGTTATATCTATGGTGCTGTGTGTGCAATCATGATCTATGTTTGTATAGTAAGATTATATGTAATATCATACTCTGTTCATGAACATGGTAAAAACTGTACAGGTTACTTTTACATACATACAGCACATCAGACAGCACATTAAACAGTGCACAAGCTGGAACCAAGAGTGGCTATGACTGATGCCTGCAATTGCCGTGACACAAAAACTTCAACAGGGACAATAGCAACCCAGATTTAGCAGACTGGGCAGTACAGAGCGACGCTGATTAAAAACAGAATTTACTGGAACCCAAGGAGAATGAATTTGGCACAAAGGAACGCTGGAGCAAGCCAGCAGATCTAAGAGTGCATCAGCCACAGGTTTTAGACTATGCAATAAACAGCACTTTCATCATAGCAGCAGTCACTCTACTACGGTGACAAAAGAAAATCCCGAAACCAATCATGCCACAGCATTGTGTACGTGCTTGATTATTGATGTTTGTGTTGAAAAGACAACCAGAGCAGTGCGAGGGTACAGTGAAGCCTCTAAGCCATTGAAGACCAGGCATGTCTGAGACATGTACACACAAAATGGCACTAGCTTTACAGCACAACAGGAAGAAAGAATTAAGCAAGTTATGGCAGGCAGGATGAATTGTGTTAGGCTCTGTAGAAACAGGGTATAAACATACGCTAACCAGGCAGTGCCGCAAACTGACCTGTAAGCCTTCTTGATGTCAATCTTGCTGGCTCCCATTGGCAGTCCCAGCTCCTCATAATCACGAGCATGACGCAGGTGATACAGCTGCCTGGAAACAACAACAGCAGCAGCAGCAGCAGCAGCAGCAGTGATTGCAAGCATGACAGGTGAAAGGTGGTTTGATCATCTGAAGCAATTTGCAGCCACTGCTGCAGGTAAGATGGCACATGACAGCCTCCATAAGCCTCCTTGCTAGCAAGCAATACTCTATAGCGATCTATAGCAAGACTGAAGAATTATATATTTATTTTAGATCTTTATTTGAATACTCCTTTCATGCTGTACTGTTATCTGATTGCAGTGGCACATACCTTTCCCGTCTCTTCTCGTCCCTCTTACGCTCATACTGTGCCTGCCGCTGCCTCTCTTTTTGTTTTTTGTTAGCCACAATTTCCTCAATCATGGCCACTGCCTTCTCCACAGCCTTGCTGTCACCAAATATCTGCAGTTGATTAGCAGCAGCAGCAGCAGCAGCAGCAGCAGACTTGCTGTTGTCAATCTGTATCTGCAGCTTTCACAGACCACAGTAACTGCTGAATCTTTGTGTTCAAAAAAGTACTGTCACACTTTCTTGCAGAGTTGATCTCTCGCATTGCTGGCCTGGCAGTAAATGCTATGGCTGCAAACTACTGATTATTAGTATCATTATTGCTGGCCTAAGTGTGCAGTAGTAGGCAATCCTGCCAGAAGTATTATTAACATCATGAGAGCCATCTGACTTGTCATAGGGTTCCCAGGAAAATCTTGCCGCACCTGCACAACTGTCAAATACTTCATATGAGACAGCTGCCCATTGTTATCATCATCGTCATCGCCCACCACCTCCTTGTCATTTTTGTCACTTTTGTCATTTTTGTCATTTTTGTCCCCTGGTGGCACGACAGGTCGCACCGGCTGCACTGGCACCACTACTGCTGCTGCTGCTGCCATGGCAGCTTGTGCTTTTGGGCCTGCTGTGAGCAGCTGCTGGTTCTTCTTCTGCAGCTGCTGGATCTTGATTTTCTCAACTGGCCCTGAGCCCCATGCACGGTTGAGCTCCTCCTCCTCTTTTTTGATTTGTATGCGAGCCCTGAACATGAAAATAAAGGTGTTATTTGTTATATTGTCATATTATTTGTATACAAGCCCTGTGCAGGATAGTAGTAGTGGTGTTGAGATAGCTCAGGAGCTTGAGCTTATATCTGGCCCCGAGTGTCATGCTGTTTGGCAATTCTTTTTGGTCTCATGCCAGTGAAGAGAGTACAGTCAGTGTGAGACAGTGATATTTTTCACCTGTAACAATTCTTACAAAGAGTTCAACACCTGTAACATTTCTTAGAAAGAGTTCAACACCTGTAACATTTCTTGGAAAGAGTTCAAAAAAGAAATGACACTGATGAGCAAAGACAAGTGTGGCTGAGGCGTGGTGTGACAGTGTGATGATATGGCACACTGCTATGATACCGGCGCTCTGAAAGTTAAGCATGAAATTGATTTTGAACAATCAAATTAAATTATATTAAACAAAGGAAGTGTGTGCATCGCCTGAAAAAGCAAACGGCTGGCCAATGTCTGCGAATTGTTGATGAACTTCACGACATGCTGGCAGCACATCAAGCCACCTGGATATACAATAGATATTTTTTATATTCTATACAACTGCTGATGCGAATGATGAGATCCCATGCCATGACCAAAGTTTAACAATTTGATTTGATTGATTCTGGATTCTCTCAGGTGAACAGCTTGTCTGCAACATACGGAAAGGATGAGAACTGGGACTTCCACGGAGATTGATTTCTCTCAGGTGAACAGCTTGTCTGCAACATACGGAAAGGATGAGAACTGGGACTTCCACGGAGATTGATTTCTCTCAGGTGAACAGCTTGTCTGCAACATACGGAAAGGATGAGAACTGGGACTTCCACGGAGATTGATTTCTCTCAGGTGAACAGCTTGTCTGCAACATACGGAAAGGATGAGAACTGGGACTTCCACGGAGATTGATTTCTCTCAGGTGAACAGCTTGTCTGCAACATACGGAAAGGATGAGAACTGGGACTTCCACGGAGATTGATTTCTCTCAGGTGAACAGCTTGTCTGCAACATACGGAAAGGATGAGAACTGGGACTTCCACGGAGATTGATTTCTCTCAGGTGAACAGCTTGTCTGCAACATACGGAAAGGATGAGAACTGGGACTTC
>JABEVS010000649.1:4636-27599 GCA_018290735.1 Coelastrella sp. MACC-549 | reverse complement strand
CCGAAAGGAGCCAACTGATGGCTCATGGGGGCACACCAAAAAGAAACAGAAACCAGATTCAATCCGGTTGAATATCTGCAAGTTCAACTTGCAGAAGATCATCAGACTCAACCTCCAACTCAGACTCCGAAAGATTATGAAAAACATGCATAGGTGTATATGGATTGCAACGCAACAACCAACACAAATGAACAAATGCAGCCACAAGACGCTTATCCTGACCCATGAAACGTGCCATATAAAAGAAATTGAGCCATGCAACAAGTTGAGATGCAATGGCAAATGCACTGACATGCGTGGGGGCGCCACCCGGGTGTGATGCTTGTGTGAAAGAAATATAGCCATGCAGCAAGTTGAAATGCTATGGCAAATGCGCTGTCATGCGTCTTGTGTATGAGGACCATATGAGGACCAGCTGTAGTGATAGAGTGATACAAGGTGTCATGGCCACCAAACTGCTCAAACAACCGGGGAAAACGGGACCGCACTTTATTGTACCACTCACACTCAAAAATCATATGAATCTGTTACTGACCTAGCTCTGGCCAGGCTTCAGGCCTGAAGGGACCATTGCAACAGCAAAGCAGCGGGCTTTGACTAAGCTGGTCCTTAGTATACTCGCGTTATCGCTTTAGAGTATAACAAGTCACTAAGTGGGCGTAGGAAGAGAGAGATTGAATCGTAATAAGATTCTTCGGCAGTTGTTGAAGTTACGCTCCAAGTATCCTCCGCCAGACTGATCATGACAGTGTCAAACGGGACCTCACACGTGCATACGTTGATGACAAACGCAGAACAAAGTGAGCATTTATAGACCACGTGCAGCGATCAAGCACGCAATGCAAGCTCACGCACTTCGTTCCAGTACACAGGTGTTCTCGAGACGTTTTCAGTTCCTACAAAACAGAGGATCAAGTAAATATACTGTGATACGAGCCATGTCTGGAACAGCTCGAACAGCAGTGGACGAAACAGCAAACGGAGAGTTCAAAAGGACAGATGCTGGTTTCAGAAACGAAATTGCCCCAGGGACTCAGTTCTCACCAGAACCAGGCAAGCACGCTGTAATGTCATATCAAGGCATTTGTACCAACCATACGTAGGCGATGTTGGGCAGCATGGGAATCAATGGCTGGTATTGACGCGGCAACTGCTCAGCCAGGAACTACACAACTGTGCTGTTGCGCAGATGACGTGCATTTCTGCGTTAAGTACTCGCATAGACCCTGAAGTTCATATAAAGCAGTCATGCGGTGCAGGACAGGGCGTTGTTGGGTTATCGACACCTTTGCGAGCATGATATCAGCTTCCAGCGGATCTGTGCAACAACCCTGTTGAGGATGCCAACATGCTGCATTGGCACGTCACTGGCGCCCTTCGGTGTGTGCATTCTACTTCAAGACCAGCGATTCAACAATGATCGACGTTTTTGATTTATTACTTTCTGCTGCTGCTGGTCTTGTGTCTCTGCTGCTGCTGCTGTTGCTGCTGTTCCTGCTGCAGGCCGCTACCACCTGTACATCTCATATGCCTGCCCATGGGCCTGTCGTGCTCTGGCCGCCCTGCACATCAAGGTGAGGGTTAGGGTCTAGGGTTTAGGGGAAAAGCGCCGTCACTAGAAACATCCAGTTTCTTGATGCATAAACGATGGGCTTGAAACTGTGAACTTACCTGCCACAAGCATCACACACACCATTTCTCAATGGTGTGTGATTTTTGCACAGCCTGTAACGTAATTGTTTGGTTTGGATTATTGTCTAATTTGCATTGATGAGGGTTCCAAAGGCTTCCTGCGCAGATTCAGCAGTCTGATGACCACCATGAGCAGGCCCTAATGCTCAGCAGCACGGTGCTGCTGCACGTCAATCTCATACCTCTGACACCACCTCCTCTGCTGCTGCTGCTGCTGCTGCCATCATATGTTAATCTCATTTATTACCTTCATTGTTTCAGGGTCTTCAAGATGTCATTGGCGTGTCAGTAACACACCCAACCTGGCAGCGCACCCGCCCTGATAACCCCAATGACACACACACTGGCTGGACATTTGTGGAGCCAACTCACCCTCCACTGATTGGACCAACAGGTACAGCTTGGGACAAATTAACATGTTAGAATGATACAGATCATGCTGGCGCCATGTCTGCGTGAGTGATGACTTGCTTGCTGATGACTGCACATGGTGCATGTGACATCTTGTCCTACAAGCCACATTGCAGAGATGCTGTGGCTCATGGTCTGTAAATATACTTTCTAAGAGAGGGTGTGGGCCGCCTGAGCCATTTGCATGCTCTTACTTATTGACAAGGATGGATATGTATAGTTCTGATTCCTGAGGTGGACCTGTCCGACAGTGTTGGTGTGCTGGTTTCTGTTGCTGCTGCTGCTGCTGCTGCAGGTCATGGATCATTCAGCTGTGAAGATTGCATTCCTGACAACGTCAACGGGGCGAAATTCATAAGAGATCTGTATGAGAAGTCAAAGGATCAAACTGGTATGTTATGTGTCAAGATCTGTCGTGTGCATTTTGCAAAAAGTGTGCTACTGTACACGTAGCACAGCAAACCTGGGCCTTTCACCTGCATTCAGTGAAGGCCTTGCAGGAACTTGGCCCAGGCTTGCACAAAAAAAACCAAAAGAGCAGTTTGCAGGGTTTGAAGCATGCACCAACATCAACCGGCTTACACCACAGAATCCTATCAATTAGTCAGCTGCAGAACATAACTGCGATTAAGTATAGGCTATACTTGCCGTGTGGCTCAGCTGCTGATCAGGAAGACACACAGCAGGTTGACAAACAGTAGCTGATCAGTCCAGCATGTTTCTTGGGTGCTCGATGCTGCTGCCACTGCCACTGCTGCTGCTGCAGCTGCTGGCCTCGCTGCTGCTGCAATCAATGCAAGGCAATTGCATTGCTGTTTTGGCTCTGCAATCACATAATCTGATAGTTTGATGAGCAAACGGCTACGACATAAACAGAGTGTGTGCCGTCCTCCAGACTTGGATTGATTCAACATTTATAATATCTAAATCATTTCTATATCTAAATCTTATCCCGTTATTATAGCCATATTCGCCCAAATCTAGGGAAAACTACCCATGAATATATCACTGTATACTTTGCTATATTCCTTACCCACCTAAGGAATATCAGCAGGGATATACAGCAGGTTAGGAAGGGCTTACAGCATAAGAACAACATAGTCACACCCGGACTCGAACCTGCGCTCCTCGCACGCGAGGCCTGCGCTCTAACCACTACGCTACCAATCAGCAGCATGCCTAGCACATGCTCACACTGCTGGCAGTCAACATATATACAGAAAGTTTGCTATTTTCTGGGTTTTTGCAACCATTGAGCTATAAAACCCTGTTAGAGTGTCTTCATGATCATTCCTGATGTTGAGTGGCCAGCAACAGCCAGTGCATCAGCGTGAGGTACAAAACAAAGGTAGGCCACATGTCAGCATGTACACTCATATGGCTATAATAATGGGATAAACGATTTATCTGGTCACTATATTGGATAAATAGTACATATATAATATCTAATATCTTATATCTCTTACTTATCGCTACCACTCCTGCTTCTGCCGCTGCTGCTGCTGCTGCTGTCCACACCAGGCAAGTACAGCGTGCCCGTCCTTTGGGACAAGAAGACTGGTGTGATTGTGAACAATGAGAGCAGTGAGATTTTGAGAATCTTCAACTCGGCATTCAATGATTTTGCCAAGCATCCAGAGATCGACCTCTACCCAGAGCAGCTGAGATCAGAGATTGATGAAGTGAACGGCTGGGTGTACCCAGGAATCAACAACGGAGTGTACAGGTGAGACAATACACATTACATAAGCCTCTTCTGTCTTTGGATCCTGCTGTCATGAATGGCTGGGTGTACCCAGGAACCAACAATGGCGTGTACAGGTGAGATAGTATACATGATATAAGCCTCTTCTGTCTTTTTATTATCCTCCTACTACTGCTACTGCTACTACTGCTGCTGCTGTTGCTGCTGCTGCTGCTTGGTGCACTGTTGATTACGAGTATGGTGTCTGCAGTAATAGACCAGGGCTGTTCAGGATTTTGACTATGTAAGTTGATTGCTACATGCATGAGTATGTACATAGTGTGTGATTGTGTTGGGTGGTTACGTAAGCTTTCAACCAGAAGTTCTGCTGACAAGCATGATTGTAGGATAGGATAAGAGGATATCTGATGGGGCACAAGGTCTGCATGATATAATGTTCAGAACATCAGTGCAAACACTCCACAGTCCACGTCGTTTGACTGCTTGGGATGTCGTGTATATATTTATACACGACATCCCCAAGCAGTCGAACGACGTGGACTGTGGAGTGTTTGCACTGATGTTCTGCATTGACTCTGTATAATAATCTTGAGCTTGCTGTTGATGTCTCATGGATTAACACTTTACTGCTGCTGCTGCTGTTGATGACGATAATGATCAGGTGTGGTTTTGCCACCAAGCAGGAGCCCTATGAACAGGCCTTCAGGTAAGACAGCAGCGCCAACATAGCTTGGCTGCATGTGCCTTTCTACTGGTGGTTTTGAACAGAAAGACTCGCATTTGGCACTTTCACCTGACTGTTTGGCCCAGCGCCCTTGAAATCAGGAGCCCTATGATCTATCACTCAGCACATGCATGAATGTTTATGAAGGACATTGTATTTGGTTTAAGTGTGTCGGTTATAGGCAGCTTTTTACACACCCTGTCAAGCTGTTCAGTAACCACAGCCGGGCTCAATCCAAGCTAACCTTGTCAAGGTTGCAGTATACATGAACTGTGCTTGCAGTGGCTGAACGTTGCCAAACAATACATCTCTATGCAACCTATATGCTCACTGCTGCTGCTGCTGCTGCAGGGATGTCTTTGCTGCCCTTGATAAATGCGAGGAGCGTCTGAGTCAGCACCGCTACATTGTTGGTAATCAACTGACAGAGGCTGATGTCAGACTGTTCCAGACGCTCATCAGATTTGACGAGGTGGGGCAGGCAGCCTAAACTGGGGCTAAGCGGTTGCAGTACATGCATCGGTGCAGCCTGCACTCACAAGTTGTGACTATCAGACACTCTCTGTGTCTGCAGGACAAGCATCAGTGCATGTTGTGACTTGCATACCCTTTCTGTCGCAGTACATGCATCAGTGCTGTTAGCCATGTTGTCAGTGCCATTTGACCGCCCCAGACTTCACTGGTGCAGTTTGTGACTCACAAATGGGACTGACAACATGGCCGACTTTGAGGGCAGAAGACAAGCTGCACTCATCAATGCTTGTGTTTGCACTGACTGATAACTTCTGCACATGTATATGTATGTGTGTGTCTGTGTGTCCTGGACTCCAAATAGGGTTCAAACCTTTGTGCAGTTTCATAGATATCCAGAAAGGTCCAAACCTCTTACTGCTGCTGCTGCGGTCACTGCCGCCGCTGCTGCTGCCACAGGTGTATGTGGTCTACTTCAAGACCAACAAAAAGTTCATTCATGAGTACCCCAACCTCCGAGGCTACGTCCAGGACCTGTACCAGACACCTGGCTTTGCTCCTGCTGTCAACATGCGCCACATCAAGACCCACTACTTCACCAGTCACCCTGCTCTGAATGTGTATGGGATCATACCTGTGGGTGGGGAACCTTGGTGGCAGGAGCCCCACAACAGGCTGAAGCAGTTTCCTAATGCAAAGCAGGCATGGGACTCTTGAGTCAAAGAATTAGAAGAAGTCACCCTTTCCAGCTGTGAGGCCCTTGGTTAAAATGAAGCGAGTCATAGATGGAGCAGGCTGCTCTAAGGACATCCTAGCCAGGCGAAATGCTGTGCTTATTCAGAGCCATCGTTGCTTGTGTTTGTACACTAGCACAACCGCTAATGTCTCGAGAGACTTACAACGTGATTGTGTCAGGTGGAACTGCTCGTTGAACTAGTGGATTGCAGATGCCCCAGACAGATTGATAGGATGAAAATTCAGGTACCTTTCAGCAGCATATGCATATTCCGGCCACTATTGTGCAAGCTTCGTGCATTGGATGCTTCAATAGACATGTTGATGCTAAAACTTGTTCCTACCTGCAGTGCAGAAGCCTTCTTCGCCTAGGCCACACTTTGAAAAATGATAATATGTGATAATGACGGTTCACCAGCATATTGCGTGCAAATGTGTCTGCTGTTTTGTCGCTATTCATATGATTCTTATTCGGCCAATATACACTCAGTTGCAGGCAGGATGCGGAAGTATCCATGTTACGGAACATATAGTTGCTAGTTGACGACGAGGCTGGAATCAATTGCGTAACATTACTGCTGACATACGGTGTTTTGCTGCGGATCAGAGCTGCGAAATTGTTTCTGAATTTACTCCTTCGAAGGACCTCAACTCGCCCGAGAGACAGGTGCAGACCAGTGCTAACAAACAGCCGCCTGACGGGAACAATAGAAGGTTTAATTGGCAATTTGGATTGGCAACCATTGTACTACAGTATGCTACTAGGTCAGTAGCTTGTTACTTACTCAACTTTAACGGCCTTGACTCTCAGCGTCGAATGGGATCCCATTCCCTCCGGAGGGGTTCTCATTGATCAATATTGAGAAGTGGCCACCCTACGTACGATACCCATACATCAAGCTAGATTGAGCCAACTTTTGGAGAGCTGGGACCTGGCACCGCCAGCATGTACCACTGTTCAGTGACTTGGTATTCTTGTGTCTTGCTGCCGTACTGCGACCGCTTGAGAGGCCACAATCACATAACAACTTGGTGGCCATGACCGCAGCATACATGAGGCTCATGTGACATGCAGGGACTCCAGCAACTGCAAGTCAGCCTTCTGATCAGAAGCTCATGAGCCAAGGTGACGAATGGACATTTACTTGGCTCAGCATAGACAAAATCACTTGAAGCTTGCAAGAGTTACCAGTGCATCACCACACTGTGCATGATGCGCCACACTAAGGCCGCTAGCCATACAGCCCACCCAGCTTGAAGCTGCCAAGCCTTGGGTCATGCAGTTCACAAGCATGGTTGCATTGGCTGCTAGCTAGCAGCTAGCTAGCAGCGCTGCAATGCTTGGCTGGTCTGTCGCTGGCACTGATCTGCCGTCTTGCAGCTGCAGCTGAGCCTGTATACAGTCGTGAAACTCTGCCGCAAACTTGCTGCTACTTTCCTGAACTCAGCTGTAGTTCCAGGCAACCCAAGACTGACTTAGCTGCATCTAGGTGCCTTGTGATTCCTGTTGCCGCTGTGCACTTGCCGCTTCTGCATCCGTTGCATTGGTGAGGGTGCCACCAACATCAAACAAAGTGCAAACTTTCCGCTGAATCTTGACATATAAGCTTCCAGCAGCCCCTTGATGTTTACGCTGTCCTCCCTCATCAGGTCTGCCAGGTGACACAGCAATGAAGTCAGACAACATGCCACAAGCAACAAGATATGTTGGCGCCATTGCATTGTGCTGTGCACAAGTGTTGGCGGTATGGCAGCCATCAGTAATGCACCAAGTCATATGAGCCTCACATGGGCTGCATGCCACTGTTGGACCCAAGGTGTACATACTTGAATAACAGGGCAAAGGTGATCAGCTGTGAGGTGAACATGAGGGCTACAAAGGTGCAAACGCTTGCCTGAATCGATATCGCCCCCACTCTGCTGACCAGTGGTTTCAGCCCATCAGTCATCATCAAACCCTTCAGTGCATCTGAGACAGATACCATCTCTGGCCTGCTATACTTGTAGGTACATAACACTACACTATGATGCACTACTGGAGTGGCACTAGCCCCAGCCCCTCTGCATTGCACACTGCTACCGCCATGCTTATCGCTGCTATCGTGCACCGCCATGCTTAACTGGTGTGATGCACTGTTCATCATCAACAATCATTACAGTGTTGGCTTGCCCGGGGACTGCATTTTCGGACAATGTTGCCAAAGTGACTTCAGGGACTATGCAGACATGCGCGGCTAGCCGGCACTAATAGCGTTGTCAGAGTGTGCCAGTACCACTGCTCATAGGAGGCAGTACCAGGACAGGAGTGAGGCTGGAGCTGCCCTGAGCTCTGGCATGCAAACGCATCAGCAACACATGCTCTGTGAGACACGCCTCACTCTGCTGCAGCTGTTGCGGCTGCTTGCCCTGCGTGCCGCTCTGAACTCCATACCGGCCACTCCACTGTTGTGAAATAACACTGCTGCTGCTGCTGCCTCTGCTGCTGCTGCCACTGCTGTTGTGCATCTGGTGCATGCTTACGCTGTTGCTAGAGGTAGCTGCCTGCCAGCCGTAGACCGGTGACTGATACGATGTTTCAGCAGCTTTTGCATTTTCAGCGTTCTTGGTGTTTCTATCACAGTAGACTCCATACACCCCCAAGGTGAACCCCCCTTCATCTGCACCTCCTCCATCTCTACTGCTGCTTGCCTCCTCGCGGACTTCAAGTTCAATGATATTGGGTGCAAATATTACGTACCCATGTGATACATGCACAACCCCCCGCAACTGCTGTGCATCGTCCAAGGAGAGCAGATAGCCAGCCAAGCTACTGCTGCTTGCTAACATACGTGTTATTGACAGGTTATCTGGCAGCTGTGCCTGCAGGAATCCCAGGTGTGCTGCGAAGGCGTGATGGTCTCTGTGCAGTAACGCTGTGGGAGCTTCAAGCCACAAACTGCCAAACATGTGTGGTGTTTCGCCTGCATCAAGCCAGACTTGCAGCAGCCCTGCATGAACAGGGTCAATGTATTTGATTGGCAATGCATTTGCATGCAGAGCAGTTTGCCACTCGCTGCTGTTAATGTCACTGCTGCTGCTGCTGCTGTTCGGGGTGGGGTGGGGGGGATGGGTGTGTGTGTGTGTGGAGGGGGGACTGACTACTTACGAGCAAGGGGTTCCTGGAAGTTACCAACGTGGAGATCAGCCGCTGTCACAGCGATTACAGGAATCTAGATTCGGCCAAATCAACACACTGCTGCTGCCATCACGGCTGTTGCTGTTGCTCACCACTTACCTTGAAGGTGTTGCTGTATGCTTTCAGGTGTATGGCTCAGCAGCAACTGTGAGCACATTTTGGGTCCAAACCAGGCCACACTGGCACGCAGGCATCTCTCAAGGTTCCAAATAACAGCTGCTGCTTCTTGTGGCTGCTGAAGGAGCAGCTTAGGCTCTTGAACTATACATTCCTGCATACATACATAGACAAGTATGTATAATGATGTATAACTGTTCAGGCACACTACTGACTTATGACCACTGATGTAACACTGAGCGGGCATAATGATCTATTGTTGAGGAATCAGTCGCATGTGTTGAAATATTACACATTACCATCACTGCCATTACACGCTTCTCCTCAAATGCTGAAATTCTGTGTTTGATTGTCATGTACACTGCAATTACAAGGGCAACTCAAGCCAGCAGTTGGCATGTAGGTAAGGAGGCAGCTGCTGCCCTGTCAAATACCATAAACGACTGGTATGTCAATGAATCTGCAGCTAATCAATCGATTGAGATTTTTAGAGCTATTTTGTTGCCTGCCTGTAGAAGATGCGTGTATGAGGTCAGGGTGTCCACATCAACAGATGGCAGCGCCGCTGTCACCGAACTGATCCAGGCATCAGGAGCAAGCTACACCACAGAGGCAGCAAGAGTTGAAGGTTTTTCTTGAATGGTTAGATATATTCAATCGTTTTATCTCGAAGCATGACTTTGAAGCAACTGAGGTACACATTGAAGTGGCTGTGATACTCTGGTTGTCATGACTACAGCAGGGCACAGCTTGTCAGCCAGCAGATCTGACGAGTATTGGCAGTCGTGGATCACAAACCATACGGATGATACTGACAGCAACATGTTGTAACATCAGTTGCTGTCAGTGCCGTGACGGTCGCAGGTGCACATGTAAACGCAGGTGTGACAGTCAGACCAGCCTGCTGATGTGACCTCAAGCACAGCTGGCTAGGAGCTTCATCATAGCAGTACTGCACGCTTAATATAAACACTTCAAAGTCCCCCTATCAGCTTGCTGGGCTGCAAGAGTCGTGTACGCTTCAGCAGGCAGAGTACAGCTGCCCTGCAGTCAATGATCATGAGTGCACTTTGTTTGCATAACCTGCTCACCCAAGCAGCAGATGTGTTGCAGCTGCTCGCTTTTGTTATCCTGTTTGTTTCGATAACACGTATGTGTTCTCTCGCGTGGGCCGCAGAGCTCCGACAGCCAACCGTTAACCTTGCTGCAGTGGCTGCATGTGCTCTCAAGTGCATGATCTGCTTCTCAGGAAGACCCGATATGTGCCCTTCAGACAGCTTACAATTTGCAAAAACAACGACAGTTGGTGTTGCCTGCTTTCAAGTCTTTGCTTCTCAAGAGTCAGATTCTCTGCTACTCGGTGTTACAACGCTGTCTATTGAATTGCCAACTGACCCCTGTCTGACAGATGCAGGCCCCAAAGTCAGGTAGCAACCAATCATCATCATCATCATCATCATCATCATCATCATCATCATCATCATCATCATCATCATCATCATCATCATCATCATCATCATCATCATCATCATCATCATCAGGTAGCAATTGATCATCATCATCATCATCATCATCATCATCATCATCATCATCATCATCATCACCATCATCATCATCAGGTAGCAACCGATCAGCCGTTTCCAGCACTAGTCACACCCGCTGCTTTACGATGCCTCAGACAAGGTATTTTTTTTCTTTTTTTCACCGTGCTGCCAGCATGAACCAGAAGGGGGTGCTAATGTTGCACTTATACTGTAAAAGGGAGCTAGTAAGCACTGTTGATTATATAGGTCACTGTGAAGAGCTCAAGGCATGCAATGCGATCCCCCACACTGGCAATGCTACCACTCCTGCAACAATAGTGTTAAACTCCTGCCAGATAGCCACAGTCTCACCTGCTGAGCTTGGCGCTGTTTGTCGAAGCAACCAAGAGTGGACAACAGCACCACCAGACAAGGTGAGCGAAAGGTACACGAGGTGTGAGGCGATACACAAGGGGTAAAAGGGACAGCAGGCAACGGTCACAATCAGTTGCAGCAGTTGCAAAGAATGAACAGCCGTAGGAATAACCAACAATGCTTGACATGAACATAGTCACTGCATGAACAGTGCATGCAAGTGATGTTGGGCTCAGAGCAGTGGGCGGGGCATGACGCTGATATTATGCTGTACGTAGTACAAACACTAGTGCTGTACGTAAAACTGCTGAGCAGCAGTGGTAAGCGATGGTATAGTGTTAGATGAAAGGCCAACCCCAGCTTCCCCCTCCATTACTACCGCTGCCGCTGCTGCTGCCTGTTCCTGTTGGAGATGTCAGTGCGCCCACAATTGTAGCGGGCTACAGCATTCATAACCTGGCAGCACCTGTGCTGCAGCTGTCTGATGCTCCCTACCATAGCGGAAGCTGATGATGGTGACAACACACTTTTGTGCGCCGGGCAAGGAACAAGCAGGCTGACACGTGACACTGACATGACCTGCTGTGTGCTTGCCAGAACACAAGCAGCTGAACACGCTAACAACAGTGAAGCCTGCTGAGCTGCTGCGCTTCCACTGCTGTTGCTACTGCTGTGCTACCCTCACAGATTCCTGCTGCCGCTGCTGCTGCATGCTGTCCAGCAGAACAGGCACTGGTGATGCTGACATGTCAGCTGCCGGCGTCAGCCACAGAAACCTGACCCTAAACCTACTCTAAACCTTTCCCTAAACCCTTAACCTGAACTGGTTCAGTCAAACTCAACTGGGCTGCCCAATGCAGAAGCTCTTGTGAGCTGCCTGGCGCGAGTGGGAGGCAGTGCAGGTGTACCATAGTCATGTAGCTGTAGAGGAGGAGCATAGCAGGGTGCAGCCCAAAACACACCTTGAGCAATGGCCTTGTTCAGCCGCTCCTGTTGGAGGTTCTCTGGAAGCGCCATGAAGGTAGCACATCTATCATCAGTGAAAAATTCAATGGCGTCCAGCGCCTTGTCTTTCTGCACGGCACGGCATAAGATCCATTGGCAGCCCCTAACACCTAGTTGACAAGCTGCTCCCTGGCCATCATGCAGACCTACAGGCACCCCAATTTACAGATAAAGTGAGGCACAGACGGTGCTAGCGCTGGAATATCAGCACATACATTGCAAAGCTCTGACGTGTGTGGGGTGCATGCAACAATTACGATGCAGCTTATGTACTACCAGCTAACTATGCACTGAGCCTGAAGCAGACAGAGAGCTACTGTCACAACCCTATGCTGCTGCCTTGATTGCCAACACATGCAGCTGCTGCTGCTGCCTTGATTGCCAACGGCTGCGCTGTGTTGCCCTTGTAATACACTTGGAACCACATGAGCAAAACGGCATGAAGTCTGCGCAGAAAGAAGGCAAAGAGCTAGCGCACAAGGCAACACACCTTGACAGGATGGTCCATATGGGCGTAGGACCATCCTGTAAAGCTGTGTTGCCTTGTGGGCTAGCTTGGCTGAATAGAGACCTTGAAGAGCCGGATATCACGAGAAGCAAGCGAAGCAGCGCATTCACAGGTTAAGCACAAGACTGGCCTTGATAGCAGTGGGCCTCAGCAAGGCGGGCTGAGGCCCACTGCTATCAAGGCCAGTCTTGTGCTTGGCACCGTAGGTCCTGCGCAAAGCTTGCTCAAGAACGCCACCACAGTGAATAATGGTATGGCAGACCAGCTCAACGCTCAGTGGGACGAGTTTATCGCCTGCCGCCCGCTTTGCCCTTCCTCAGTACCTGTTGTGGGCTGTGTGACGCTGTTGCGCCTTTCATACTCCGGAGAGCGTCACTTGAGGATCCGGCTGCCACTCTGAGTTGTCTGACAGACCTGGATGCCTAGCCGCGTAAGTTGCAGTTGATCCCGCCAGTTCCTGCTGCCTTCCCATGCCTTTGATTATTGGCCTGCAGGCTCTGAACCAGCCAGAGCAGCGTTAACACTTCAACCATTCAAGTCTCGAACAGCCACACGCTGATGAGCTGTGATGGGCTGACTGGTACCTCCTTCTGATCACATCATTGGGGCAGCATGCACATGAACAGTGATGGATGTTTTGGTGCCATCCACTAGTCCATGTAGCAACTGCTGCAGACAGCAACAGATGGTGTGCTGCAGAGGTTGAGGAGGGTATGTGTGCAACAGAGCTGCTGGCAACAGTCCATACCTTGGATTTCATGAATCAAAGCCAAACGCTCCCAAAAATGCGCACTCTCCCTGTCAATAAGCTCTGAAATTGGCATGCCACAACCCATTTTACTCCTTTTTGTTTCCAGACAGCTCTTGAAGTACCACCTGTTACCGTTGCCACGCCTCTTGCAGTGTTCGCCTCGGCGGGCACCACCACTCATATAATACATTGAAAATTTGGTTGACTGCTTCTATGACTCTGAATAACTCCATTTTGAGTGCGTTGCGGCAGGTTAGTCCATGCACCATGAGTGAGCTGGACTCTTGTGCAGCTGTCTGCATGTACAGCATGGCTCAACAATGCAAATCATGTATATCTTGCGGTGGGGCTTGTGGAAGATATTTCCATGCAGATCAATACTTGGTAGGGTCAAGCGGAGCCAGCCCGGTCGTCATGCCTCATGTTGCTTTCATCACATACTCCAATCAGATATGTCGCATTAGTTGTACCGCATCAAAAGGCGTTCCGTGGCCGTGAGCCCGCTGATCGAGAAGCCCTTGCAAAGCGAAGGTGAACGGACTCCTTGGTTTGGCGACCAACAAGGGGGCCGAGGTCGCTGCTGCTTGGGGTCGTTACATTGACAGTGCTGATGGTGATTCTGTGAAGCAGGGGAGCTGTAGAGCGGCAGACACCGCTTTTCCATCTGTATTGATCCATTCGGCAAGCAAGCTTGCTTAGCCTGTTAGGGCAGAAGCCAACGATTTGGAGGTTAGAGCCTGTACGAAACATTATTGGTAGTCCAAAGGTACGTTGTGCAGCAGATTTTTCAGCATGAGTGCCCTGGCTGTGGGCCACCACCTTTCGATCATGCAGATGCAGCTGCAAAACCATCTGCGAGGACCTCTGACTTAGCAGACTTGCTGACTTGAATTGTCATGGCGCATGGCGCACGTCTTGACAACAAGCTGTTATCAGCAGTAAGATGGGGAACTGCAGACGGTTTACAGCTCGCCGCAATCATGCATGCATTGTCGCATTCATAGCTGATACACTCCTTCAATATTGTATACAACCCTCCTATGCACAGATGTCGACCTTGGTAGGCTCATGTAGCCAGGCAGCTTGCAGCAGACCCCGCTTAGCCAGCAGAGGCAATCAAGGACGCTCAGCGGTCCGCGTTCGCGCAGCTCTATGGACCCCTAGTCAGCAGTCTACCGGCTCAGAAAGAGCTTGGGATAGGCCGTGGATTCAGGCGAATGGTCAGCCCATCCTAGCACCACGCACACAGGACATGGCAGGAGACCCATTTGGCTTATTGCTTAGACAAAGAATTGTCTTCCTCGGTGGAGAGGTGCGTGCAGTTTCTCTATTATTGTTTTGAACAGTGCCTGTTTTGTTTTCCACAACTCACCCATGCAGTGAAGTAGGCAATGGACATGCATGCATCAGCAGGGCACGCACACCACCGGCATAAGAGCAGTCTTCAAGCAGACTGTAACTGCAGTGCAACAGCATGATGCACACATACCACAGTTTATCTACACGATAGGCAGTTGTGTATTACAGACCGCAAGCAGATAGGGCTGCTTCCTCTGTTGTTGGTACATGCACTGCAAACACAGTGCTGCTGTAAACAGATGAAGCAGCCCAAATCAATTGCAAACAGTGCAGCACACAACTGTATTATTCTTTAAATCATGTGTGGCACATGTGAATTCTGCTGCAGCATCCCTGCATTCCTCCAGGTATTATCATATTCAACACTTGTGGACCTAGTACAGCAGCTGCTCTGGCTCTGCAGCATCAACAAATTGCAGTGCACCAGCAGTTTCAGTGCTGCTATTTCTTGTACATCATTGTTGTTGCTGCAGACATAATGAGTAGTACACTCTTCAGCATCACAAACAACTGCAAACACTGTGTCATCACCTATCAGCTGCTAGAGTCTTACAGCTGCAACAGCTCACTGGAAACAAAAGTCGTATTATTTTACCAGTTTACTAAATCATCCAGTGGCTGCAGGTCACAACCATGGCTAGGATTCTGCAATTTTGATCATCATCGCCTCTTCTGCCACTGCTGTTTAGCCAACGCTTTCAAACTCCCCAAAACAATAACCTTCCATGACCACAAAGTCCATGACCACAAAGTCAATGATTTAACTATTACTATTGTATTGTCCGAGGGGACATTGTCTGAGGTGACAAATTTGTTTGAGAGTGGAATCTTCAGCAGCAACAGCGAGAGGTTTGATGATCAAACTGGCTTTCTCAGCAGCCGCCCATTCAAAACACCACTGCTGCTGCTGCCACTTCAGTTGCGCTGACTGCTGCTGGCCGCTGCTGCTGCTGTATTATCAGGTTGAGGATTTTGGCGCGGATGCTTTAGTCAGTCAGTTGCTGCTGCTGGACAACCAGGATGCAACAAAGGACATCAAGCTCTTCATCAACTCACCAGGTGTGTCATTCCCACCAGGCTGCTAGTTGTGTTTGTTGAAAATTTTTGTTTGTACATATTTTGTAAGTCTCGTTTTTCGGCAATGAGAGAACAAGGTGAGATATCTATTAACCCACCAGGTGTGTTATTCCCACCAGGCTGCCATCTGCAGCCACTTTTATTGCTGTAAGTTTGGTGTTCATTTGGTTGATCTTTGAATATGGTTTCCTGGCAAGGAGGTATGCAACAACTTCATGAGATATGCAGCAACCCGATAGAATTCAGGTTTTTGCTCACTGCATAATCTGGGCTCGTTTGGTACATGTCGGGCAAGAGGAAATTTTCCAAATTCTACACAGCAGAGCATGTCGCTTGTGCGCTCATCATGAGCACCATCAGCAGCAGCACATGCAGGCCATGCAGCAGGAGTCGAGGCTCCAGTAGTATGTATCAGCTGTTGGCGACTACTGTTTTTCTTCTCTGCTGCAGCTAAGTCCCCCAGCATTCTGCTGCTGCTGCTGCTGCTGCTGCTGCTCCCCCTGTTTTCCTGTCCTCCTCAGGTGGCAGTGTGACAGCCGGTATGGGCATCTATGACGCGATGATGCTGTGCCGCGCCGATGTTCAAACCTACTGCTTTGGCCTTGCAGCATCCATGGGAGCGTTCCTGCTGGGGGCTGGCAAGCAGGGCAAGCGGCACAGCATGCCTAACAGCCGAATCATGATTCACCAGCCGCTGGGAGGTGCCAGTGGCCAGGCAGTGGACATTGAGATCCAGGCCAAGGAGATCATGTACCACAAGGTGTGGTATGAAATAGAGCTAAAAAAAATATAAATAAGAAATATTGTTAGAATTTCTATTGAAATTGAAATGAAAATCAAAGTACAAAGTTAAAGTAAAAGAACAAAGGTGGTGTGACACATGTCTGGGCGTCTCTCTCTTGTGATGGCTCGTTGTTTTGGTTTTTTTGTTTGGAACGGTTGGTCAAGACTGGTTTTCCAGTAGAATTTGAACAAGAATATAGAAAAGTTTAGAGGAGGTGAACACGTAGTTCATGTATTGAGAAGGTAGTTCAGGATGACATACTTGATGCTGAGGAAAGTGCTTGTAAGCACTGCTGGTTGTTGGTAGGTGAGCACAGTTTCTTCGGCGGTTTCTTGGGAGACCATCACGCAGTCGCCTGCCACTGTGCTCACCTGCTAACAACCAGCAGTGCGTATGAAGGGCGGTTTACACAAATCTGACACCAGGCAGTGCCTATGTCAGCTGAACTCAGTCCTGGGATGCATCGCCGCTGCCGCCATCGCTGCTGCTGCTGCTGTTTCTGCAGTCAAAAGCACAATCAGTAGGCTGCTGCTGCTGCTGTTTTGCAGTTGGCAGAGTGAAGTACAGAGGCAGTAGCACAGGGCTCTGCTCAACCACTGCTGCCTGGGCAATGTCCACCTCTAAGGACACCTGAACTTATTCTCACAGTATATCCCCACCTGCTGCTGCTGCTGCCGCAACAACTGCTGCTGCTGCAGGCCAACCTGAACCGCATCATGGCTGATTACACGGGGCAGCCCCTGGCCAAGATTGAGGAGGACACTGACCGTGACCGCTACATGTCTCCCCTGGAGGCAAAGGAGTACGGCATCATTGACCACATCATTGGAGGAGAGGAGGTGAGCAGCAGCAGCAGCAGCAGCAGGTATTGCGGCAGTAGGAGCAGCAGCAGCAGCAGCAGCAGCAGCAGCAGGTATTGCGGCAGCAGCAGCAGCAGTAGTTGCTATGGCAGCAGCAGCAGCAGCAGCAGCAGTGATTGCGGCGCAGCAGCAGCAGCCGTGGGCTTGTTGGTTTGTGCAAAGGGAGTACTAGTAAGGGAACTGTCTCATAATCGTGAGTACGGCGTTGAGCTCAGTCGCTGGGCAGCAGCAGCAGCAGCTGCGCCAGCGAGATTGTTGTTTTATATAGAAAGTACCAGCAATTGTGATGTTGCTTTGTGAGACTTGCCAGGATACAAGCTCAGGCACACTGAGAAGGTGCAGCAGCAGCAGCATCAACAGGAGTGATGGCAGCAGCACAGTTTGCTTTTCACAAGCAGATCATTGCTGCTGCTGGAGCGTGTGCTTCTGACCACAGAAAAGCAGGATAACGATGTGGCAGCGGCAGCAGCAGCAGTGGTTTGGAGCTCCTGTTGTGTGTTTCATCTGGGCTGATACACTGCTTGCAGTGCTTGCAGCTGCTGATCACCACATTCTGACAGTATTACATCCATTTCATCATTTCTGTCTGTACCATTCACGACCACCCTCGTTCCTGCTGCTGCTGCTGCCACTGCTGCCACTGTCACTGCTACTGCTGCCTCAGGCTGTGTTCAAGATCAAGGGCAGCAACAAGCGCTTCCCCCAGGTGAAAGAGGACTACATTACCGACAAGAATGATCTGGCAAAGCGCAGTGTGCTTGATGGTGATTCATTCCTGCCTGCTGCCAGTGCCAGCTGGAGGTTTAGGAGCAGGGAGGTTGAACCCTACACAGCCAGCCAGCAAAAGGGCCTGCCATGGTTTGCTGTGTCCAAGGTGGGGTGCTTGGTTGGTTATACTTTTTTTTGCAGGGGTACTTGATTGGGTGTTTCTGCTGCTGCTATCTTGCTGCTGCTATTATACTCTGCTGTTGCTGGCAGGAATTGAAGCTCAACTGTCTTCTATTGGCATTAACCCATTAGTCATAGTAGTACCGCTTCCCTCAATCAATCCATGGAGTCTGGGAGGCAGTACGGCTGCTGGGACCAAATGAATTGGGGGAAGCAGTATGATTTGCTGCTACCACCATGAACTGCATGAAACCGTTGGATGGTGTTTGTTGGTCCAAGATAATTGTGAAAGCACATTCGCAACATCAACTGCTAGAGATGGATTTAATGATGCCTGTATCAGTACCGAGGTCTAGCCAATGTGAGAAAAAAAATAGGAAGTCCTTAACATGATGATCAGCTCCACGACCTTGCCAGGCACATTGACAGTGTTGTTGTTGTTGTCAACCTCTTGATGAGGAGGTCAACAACCAACAGCACTGTCGAGGTGTTGGGCAAATTCTTCAAGACTTCAAAATATGAAGATTTATGCTCTGTCACATCAGATAGGGGTTGACCAGACAACATAAACAACAAAACAACAATATGTTTGGTATTGTATTGCAAGGTGTTTTCAGACGGTTGTACAGTTGGAATAAAACGACTTCTGTTGTTCCCACACAGGTGACCAAGGAGCAGTACAAGGAGATGATTGAGCGCCGCAAGGCTGATCTGCCCCCACCACCTGTGAGGCCCCGTAGCATTGCAGTGGAGAAGGAAGAGGAGGAGGAAGCAGCAACCAAGTCAACACGCAAGACAGCAAAGGAAGCATTTGATCAGAACTGGGGTTGAAATTTCAGCTAAGCTAGCTACAGCCATCACACCCCTAGTGGGTGTCGCTCCTTAGGGCTTATGCATAAGCAGCATATGCCTAGTAAGCCTGAAATTGGCTTCGCCTATGGGCAAGCTACACGGCGTATGTAACTGATAATTTGGCTCGATAAATGAGGTCATTTCCAACCTGGCTGAGGAGTCTGAGGTTCACTTGCGGCAGTGGCAAGCTACCTTGGACACCCGGTGTCCAACAGCACTGCTGGCAGTTGGTTGCTACTACTCTGAGTATAGCCTGGCAGCCGCTGTAGTGTAGGCTGGCAGCCGTTGACCGAATAGGCGGTTCAGCCGCATACTGCAAACCAGGAGTGCACTAGTGCCTTATCTATTCCTTTACAGTACTGTACTAGTAAACCAGGAGTGCACTTACATGTCTACATAACTGTACTCTTCTTAATCTCCCTTCACTAATGGACCGTCCAGCATTTTGGTTGGACATCAGTGAAGCACTTCAATGAGGCCAGCTGCACGGGCCGGCAGGGCAACACGCGGATTTCGAACACCAGCAAGGCACGCCAGAAACACCACTGTGACACAAAAGATAACGCTTGAGCTTTGCACCGCCTCTTAATATTACGTATCCAACTTACATGATCACAATTAAGAGGCAGCAAAAGCACCTGAGGTCCCTGCAACCGCTTTTTCTCGTTGATCATCAACAGCCTTGCCGCTCTCCATCACTCAACATCAAAGCCCCTGTTTCACCCAACGCAATAACTATGGTTTTATAACTGTATTCGTTAGTTGGTCTATGATCTCCACAATACGGCTCCTCCTGGTAGCAATTGCCGTCAGAACAGCATATCTAGCAGCTAGCTTACTGTTAGCTCGCTACCTTGAAGATTACGATTCCTCGGCCAGTCTACTATCCGAAGCATGTGACCATAGCTGGCCAGAGGTGGTGTCCAGGACACAGCAGCATTACCCATTGGTGTTGTGGGATTCTGTGTTTCTGCACAGGATTTCCACCTGTGGTTATGAGTATGAGCAGTATTTCGCATTCTTCCCCGGCCTCCCAGGTGTGTAAATGGCCCTGATCGACTTCTGAGCAACAGAACCATCACATTTTAGACGCACTCAATCTCCAGCAGTGTTGATGCTCACCTTCAAGCAGAAGAGCACCACCACAGCCTGCAGTTCATTGTGTTGAGCAGCTAGCGGCGCACCTGGCTCTTCCATCATCTTCCCCGGGCTCCGCAGCCGAGATGTGTTATCAATTGATACGCATGCAGCCTTACTATCGCTCCTGCAAGGACGCTGGCACGCGATGCCGCCATGTGGCCTCTGTATCAACGCATCCCTTGTACTCTGCCTTGTTCTTGTAGGGCTGGTACACCTCATATACAGCACAGGTGGGCTTCAAAGCAGCTGCAGACATACCCCAGTACTCTCACAACAAGTGTTGCAGCGCTGATAGCCGCTGTGTTACCAGTCTGGACATCTACAGTAGCGTTTGTGCTATCTCTTCAGCCCAGCACTGAAGGAATACTCCCCATAAACATCTGCAGCTCCACGGTTGCCTCCCCAGCAGCAGCTTTTCGAGAAATTACAGCCCTACAATGTCATTGATGGTCTGCAACACTCTTATGTGCATATACTCTGTTAGACATAGCCTGAGGGTCTCATGCCTGTGCAGAACAAGCCCCAGTCCGCCAAAGCCGTGCACACCAACAATGCTGACTGCCACTGGTGCAGCAGCAGCAGCACAACATCTTGAAGCAGCTAGCTCAACTCATCTCAGCTGTTTGCGAGTGCTCACCACATGCTGTGATGTCTTACTGCAGGCATCTTCAGAGGCCCACATGCGTTCAGCATCATCACCCTGCTGCTCAACAACAGTCTACATCTGCTGTCAGTACTGCTGCTCGCCAGGTGAAATGTCTTACAGTCATGACTCCATTTACAGCTGGCAACAGCCCTCAGCCACCAGTAATGGCTTCTGCTATCTCAAGCCAGACCTGAAAGTGATACATAACAGCATCGCAGCGCTGTCCCTTATTTACTCCATAGCTCATCAATCGAAGCATCCTGCAGCTCTTGTGCTCTCATCAGACACAGCTGAAAGCAGCGGGTGCATGTCTTGCTTTATATTCTCATGAATGCAGTTGCAGATTTTGTAAGTTGTTGTCAATGTGCTCTTTGCCAGAGGAAGATGTAATACCAGCCCTGTATTAGCAGTCTTACATTTAATGGCAATTATCTATTCCGTCTCAAATCTTGGCCTGTCTTATCATGCTACAAGGCGCAGCCAACTTCATCAAGTGTACTTATATATATTTTTGTGCAGGTTGAGTGAGAGGTTCCTGCAAGACGACCGTCTTACTGTGACCGCGGTGCTCTTCTTCATCGTCAGCCCTGCCAATATACATCACAGCATGCTTTACACAGAGGCGCTCTTCACAGCAACCAGCTGGCTGGGCCTGTACTGCTTGTACTGCAGAGACAGTAGCCTGGGTGCCAGCCTGGCCTTTGCAGTCTCCTCTGCTACAAGAAGCAATGGTGAGTCTTGTAAACACCAACAGCAGCAGCTGTTACAGGCGCATAGCAGGACACAGGGCACCATCTGCAGCCACTATCGCGGTAGAGTTGAGTGTTATCGGACGATGTAAGTATTTTTTCTGTCTTTTGCAACAGTCTTTTGAATTTCAAAAGCTTGCTGTCCCTTCTGGCACTGCCTGCAAGCAACATCCTCCCTCCGCCTGCCCTTTGATATATGCATCATCATCAGCCACCAGTTGATCACCCCTGGCTCCTTGCAGGCCTATTGAATGCTGGCTTCATCCTTCACCAACATGGCAGGAGGGTCATTAAGGGTTGGCAGCATGACAAGGTGCGACACTGCTACAACAACAACAGTTTGTTTTGCCATTTTACAGGTGCGGTAGGGGGTGATGGTTGATTTGCCATGCACATAGCTCCCTGTTGGTGAATTTGACTGGCCATCAGCAGCAACACAATGCTTCTGGTGCCTGTCAAAACCCATCTGCTGTGGTGTGCAGCACAGTAAGGTTACAGCCTGCTGGTGTCTTGAAGGTATGACATCATAGGGCAGTGCCTGCGATGTGAGGGCTTTGGGGCAACCCTTGAGATAAGGCACCGGCCTGCATCCTTTTTTTACTGGCAGTGGGCGTAAGCGTCCAGCGGGTACATGCTGAATGGTCCCCGCCCTGCCATTGCTGCAGGTTGCTGCTGCGACAGTTGCTGCTCAAGGTGCAGCATATGCTGCTGTGACTGTAGCTCCCTACTGCCTATACACAGCTTATGGCTATCAGATGTTTTGCACAGGTGGGGAGTCATCACTTATTCACCAAGCACATACAGGGATGCTCGAGCTGCAGCTTGCTTGCTCACTTGCAATCTACCCCTTAGTTCAGCCAGGGGGTTGCCCATGTAGTATTGGTGTTCTGCACAGTATCAGGAATGTATGCCTGGAATGGAGCAGTCAACTTGAAGGGTTGCTATGCCACCAGCAGCTGAGTTCCAAAAAGATGGAGGCTTAGGTGCTCTCATGCTCTGATCTTACAGTCGGCTGTCTTGCAAGGAAGGGACGGGAAGAGCCATAGCCCTTGTCGTAGCCTCTCAACAACGCTCCCTGCAGTTGTGCATGTAGGTCCCTGCCACGGCGTATTGGCATCTTGAATGACCCTGTTCTGCTGTTGACCTGCAGGTGTGTATGGTGATGGCAAGCAGCGGCCCTGGTGCAGCAAGCTCTTGCCGAGTGCATATGGCTACGTGCAAGACGCCTACTGGGACGTTGGATTCCTGAGATACTACAGAGCCTCTCAGGTAAGGTGCAGGCCAGTTGATGTGTTGCAATATCGTGCATTGCTATAAGCTTCATCGCTGTTGCTGATCACTTATGAGTGTTGGGATCCACAAGGTTAGGCTGATGCACTCCCACTGATGCTTCGGTGTGGGTGGGTGGGGATGGGG
>JABEVS010000648.1:10204-27612 GCA_018290735.1 Coelastrella sp. MACC-549 | reverse complement strand
CCTTTGCACCTACACATGCACACCATAGCTAAGCTTAAATTGTAGTGTGGCAGTGCCAGTCTGTGGATCAGTGCCCACAGCAGCAATCACTCCACCCACACACCACAACACTGCAAAATCCTCAACGTCCAGTTCAGGACTCCTGCCTCTAAACCAAGAGGCAGGTACCCCTGCATTCCAGCGGATGTCATGCAACGTGCGCTGCCAATCGCTCTCAACCTGTTGCTTAAAGACAGCAATAAAGCGGTGCACAACAGCAGCTGCAGACAGAGGCACCCTGCCACGTGCAGGATCACCTCTACCGGTCCATAGTGACTCCAATAACAACAATCGTAGGTGAGTCCGCAAGGGCTGCAGGTCCCTCGCCACATACTCCTCACATAGCTCATCAAGCAGCAGTACCCGCGTGTTGACTGACACGATAGAAGTGGAATCAACAACGCGCCACTCTCTCATAAACCTCAAATGGTGTTAGTGTTGCACATGCAGCACACCATCACTCTGGCCTATTGTGCCACCGCTGGGGCGCAGATGGTCCTGACAGCTTGGGGCCAGCCAGGGTGTTCCATGCTCTTGTAGGGAAAGATAATCAGCTGAGTCATGCAACACTAGTGTGACAAAGCAAGAGAGTATCATGCTTGCGGAGATGCTTGTAAATGCATTTAAAGC
The DNA here is from genome assembly GCA_018290735.1 of Coelastrella sp. MACC-549. NCBI lineage: Eukaryota > Viridiplantae > Chlorophyta > Chlorophyceae > Sphaeropleales > Scenedesmaceae > Coelastrella > Coelastrella sp. MACC-549. The sequence goes on along the minus strand of JABEVS010000648.1, from coordinate 26,943 downwards.
CTGCAACTTCCTGCTCTATTTACCTGTAGCAATGTGCACACCATTGTCTTGTGCCTCTGCACCCCTATCAAGCAAAGCACATTCTCCCCGGGGGTAGAGGTGTCATGAGCTGGAAGACTATGAGCAGAGACAGCCGCCAGACCGCAGCATGAGAAAGACACCCGTCAACCAAAAGTCAACAAACAGGTGGGTCTGACAAGAATATGTGGAGATCTCACATCTAGATGCTCATTGTGGCAGCATGATGTTTTGCTGTTGGAGCTGGCCATGCAGCCATGCCTAGTCAGCCCAGCAGGGATGATGCACAAAGCGCATGTATCAGATCAGGGTCTAGACCTGGAATAGGGCAGCCACAGCTCAGTGCAGTTGGCAATGAACAGTAACTGGTATGTTACATACCTCGCACCAATGTGATGCAAGCAGATTGAGAACCAGAACACCCGCCTGCCTGCGTTTTTGTGACCTTGAAGCCAGCAAGATGCTATATGAATGGCATTAGAAAAGCAGGTATGCCCCATAACAATGCATTGACTGACATTGGCATTTAGCCTTGTGCCATCTGATGGCCATTTATACCTTTCAGCAGTGCAAGCTTCTGACAGGCCATTGAATGACAGCAGCTGCAGCAGCAGAAGTTTGTCTTACGTCATGCAAGCTAGCTGATGTTGACCTACTACTGAGTCTGTGTGCTGGAAGGTATGCCCAAGTGGAGCTCAATGACATGTAAGCGAGTGGTTATGGTGCGCACAGCTGCCAGCAAGTGATCCATCTTAGCCTCGAGCCTCGTGATGGCCCACAGCACATCCTCAGTTTGCTCCTCACTGCCTGTGCCGCTGTGTAAGGCAGGACTTGTTGCTGGGGCAGTTGGTGGATGTGCTGGCTTCCTGGTCCTAGTACCAGAGTGCAATGAAGCACTTGACGTTGTATCAGTGCCTTGCTGCTGCATGTGTTGCTGCTGCTGCAGCTGCCCTCTGTATTGCTGCAGTACTCCTTGAGCTACACTTGTTGAGAGTGCTTTGGTAGACATAGCAGCAGCATCTGTGGCAGGCAGCTGCAAGGCCTTGCTCATGAGCAATTCCAGAGAGGCTGGGATCCCTTCAGCACAAGCTGCGCCCCCTGAAAGCAGTGCGGCCACAAGCTTGATGCCATCGACACTGTAGAGTCAACACTGCTCGTCACAGAGACACTCAACACCAGTGGCTGCATCATGAACACGAACGCAACAATGCCGTCGTACAGATCAGTTCTCCAATAATGGCCATCACCCCAAAAGGGACATGTAGCACTGGTGCGTTGCTGCACTCACCATCGCTCAATATACGCTCGTTAAGAAGCCTGACTTCATCCATCTGCGACATGCTGGTGGATAACAAGACTTTGCTGCTAGGCTCATTGCGGCCATCTGGAGTGCTACATGTGTCAGCGCCTGTAGGTGACTGTACTTCATTGCTGTATAAGGACAGCTTGCATATGCTGCAGGTGTTCTTGTCACCCTGTAGGGACAGCAGCTTCAAGTGCAGCCGCTCAAAGGAAGGCAGTGCCTACACAGCAGGAAAAGCAACACCTTAGATTACAAGAACAATTGTAGTATGCCTGCCATTGCCACGATCAGTGTGGGCCACATTAGGACCTAAGTGGCAAGAAAAACAAGCATGTGAAGTGCTTTGCATGAGGTGACACATACATCAAGATCAAGTCTGCATGTAGTCTGTGGTACGCTTCTATGAAACTTGATCACTAGTGTCTCACTTGCAGGGGAATGTCTGCTTGGTACCAGCTGCCACAGTCTGTTGGTTGCGCTCGGACAGTACTGACATATGAAGGTGCAGTATCGCCATGGCTCTGCACACTGATTTCACACAACCGCGAATTGCTGGTCACAGCCAGGCTGCAACGTTCCTGCACCAACAAATTGACAGCACCAAAGAGGTGGGAATGGTATGCAGTAGTGGCTACAGTCAGCATACAGCTGCTGAGCCAGTGTAAGCCGTGCGCCAGGTGACTGAGTCTATACAATCCACCAGCTGGTCGCCAACAGCGGTACACTTGGCATGCAGACTCACCTGATCAACTTCGCCATCGAGTATGATCGTACAGCTGTCTCCACCCTGAGGCCTATGCAGCTTTATGCATGACAATGTGGCACCATCCTCGTCGCCTAGTCTGAGGACCCCGGTGATAGATAGACAGGGACCGCCTTCAGGGCTCCATGTACTGCTACAGGCCAGCGGCATACCGCCGCAGCTGACAAGTGACGGATTCACAGCGTTGAGCAGGGGGTTGATTGCACGGCGTGCATTTGCAGGTGAGACAACAACAGGCAGTAACATCACCCATTCCCCGGGTTCATCTACGTTTGGCTGATTGACGGCATGCACATTGTTTGTGACATGCATGTTGCTTGTCCCCAATGACATGTGTGTGGGGACTGAATACAGTATTGTCGATCCTGCTGAAGCATCACCCCGATCTGCGTCCATTGCACTTGCGGACATCAGCACCTCAGCTGCGTATTTGAAGAATTATACCAGGCTTACACGCTCCGATGCTGAGCAGCGTAAGGCATGCTGCATCTCTGCAGCAGCTGATCCTACAGGGAGCACGTTGCGTATCAACGACAGCCAGCGCCCTGCAGCAGGCAGCACCACAGTCTACAGATACTATTGAGGTGTTTGTGAACGATGAACCAGTGCAGATTGCCAAAGGTTCCTCAGTACTGCAGGCTTGTGATGCAGCAGGCATAGACATTCCCAGGTGCGCTGAAGGGATATCGCTGCTGCATACCGATGTACTATCAACACTAAGACACGTCTAAGCCGCTGCCATGCAGGTTCTGCTACCATCATCGGCTGTCTGTGGCTGGCAATTGCCGCATGTGCCTTGTGGAGGTGTGTAACAGCAGCTGTGGCTATGCGCGAGCGGCAGGCATCACATCATGCATGAACAATGCATGTCTTACCGAGAGCTAGGCTGCAGCTATTGCCTGCACGTACTGTAGAGCCTGGCACTGACAGCCCTGTTAGCCTGTGGGATAGCCAAATGCATGGTGAGGGCTTGCATATTGTGCTGTTGCAGGTGGAAAAGAGCCCTAAACCAGTTGCATCATGTGCCATGCCCGCTGGCCCTGGCATGAAAATTAAGACAGACACGCCGCTAGTGAAGAGGGCTAGGGAGGGGGTCATGGAATTTCTGCTGGTGAGCATCACCGGCAAAATGGGGGCCTAGCAGACCCTGTCCCAGCCTGCTGCTGGTGTTCTGCCCATTGTATCTTTCTCCACTTCTGTTCTCTTGGACTCTCTGCTCAACACGATTGAGCTACATTAGACATATCAGAACGTCCTGCTGAGGTCATTCAGCAACTTTGTTCAGCCATCAGTGATCAGTCCTGCTGCAGCCCATGCACTTGCAGGTGTAGGTCACCCTGACGTCAGCCACATCCCATGTGTCAAGGGTCAGCAAATGACTGCTGGCAGAAAAGAAGCCATCAGACTTACTTTTATTTTTCTTACACAACCTGCCTGCAGATAAATCATCCGCTGGACTGCCCTATTTGTGATCAGGGAGGTGAATGTGACCTGCAGGATCAGGTGCGAGAAGCCAGCAGCACAACAGCAGCAGTGGACATGCACATGCACTGGCAGCATCAAAGCCACCTACAGCATCAGCAAAGATGCCACAAAATTGGTCGCAGCACAGCACCCAGTCCAGCCTTTAGGCTGGGGTACAGAAGCACACAGCAATCTGTCTGCTAGCTGCCATGCGATAATGTGTTGTTCTGCTGGCAGCATCACCTGCATCGTCTAGTAATTAATGGCATGTGTGCATGCAAAAGGAGTCCCTGGTTTGTATTCTTTCAGGCGATGATCTTCGGCAGTGACCGCAGCCGCTTTGTGGAAACCAAACGCGTGACAGACGACAAGAACCTTGGCCCTCTGGTGAAGACAGTCATGACACGCTGCATCCACTGCACCAGGTGTGATGCTCAAGGGCATGTCGACATGCTCTGGCCAGCCATGCGATGTGTACGTGTTGTTGAGGGCCAAGTCTGCTGCCGAGCTGCTAGGCTGGTGGGTTTGAGTGTGACTTGCCTTGACATGTCATTCAGTAAGTGCCCCCGCTCCACCTCGGACCCTCCTGCCAACTTGCCCTTGCTGCGGTTGTTGCAGGTGTGTCCGCTTCTCGAAGGAGATTGCTGGTGTTGCGGACATGGGCGTGACAGGTCGCGGAAATGCCAGCGAGATTGGCACTTACGTGGAGAAGCTTCTTGTGAGCGAGCTGTCTGGCAACGTGATTGACCTGTGCCCGGTTGGCGCCCTGACGAGCAAGCCCGCCGCCTTCACTAGCCGCTCCTGGGAGCTGAAGAGCACCGAGACCATTGACGTCAGCGACGCGCTGGGTGCCAACATCAAGGTTGACAGCAGGGGTGTGGAGGTCATGCGCATTACTCCCCGCCTGAATGAGGCAGTCAATGAGGAGTGGATCAGCGACAAGGCACGTTTCCAATATGATGCTCTTAAGAGACAACGCCTTGACAGGCCTATGGTGAAGGTGAGCCGGCAGCCAACAACTTGGATGCTGACCATGGCTGACCATGGGGTACCTGCTTCTGGCGTCAGCAGAGCAGCTGCCGCTTTACACCATGCCGACCGTATGCAGCCACTGTCAGTATGATTTGCAAGCCTGTATCTGTCATTGTGCAGCAAATACTGCCATACTCTCTGCTCAAATTTGTTCATTATGTACGTGTTATAGTCTTGCCTGGTGCATTGGCAGCTCATTGAACTTTTGCTCAATGGTTAGTACAGCGAAGAGGCTGCAGCAGACAGGAGAAAGGCGACTCAGACATAGCACACTGCTCCATGGACTAACAAGAATGCAGTCATACGGATGGAGACATCGATTAGCGTCAGCACATGCTGCCTGGCTGGCTGCAGGGTCCTGATGGTCTGCAGACTGCTACATGGGGTGAGGCCCTGAGCGCCATTGCTGCTGCAGCAGAGGGCCTGGGTTCAAATCAGTTCAAGGCCATCGCAGGCAAGCTGGCTGATGCTGAGTCTATGTTGGCCCTCAAGGATCTCGCACACAGGCTGGGCAGCGGCAACATCTGGCATGAGGGAGGCTTCCCTGACATGTCCGCTGATGTGCGTTCCACCTACCTGGCCAACACAACCGTGGCAGGACTGGAGGCGGCAGATGTGATACTGCTCATCGGCACAAACCCACGCATTGAGAGCCCGGTGTATAATGCTCGCATCAGGAAGAGCTGGCTGGATGGGGCACAGGTGCGAGGACAGCAAGTAGGGAAGTAGAGCGAAGCAGCCAGGTGGGCAGCTGCATTCTGTTGCGCCAGGTGCCGCCCTGCTTGTGCTGGCTATTGCCCACAATATCATGCATAATATCATGATTCTGGGCGTATGTCAAGAAAGCAGCACTCCTAGTTACATGTCCACAAGCAGTCCCTGTGGCTCTTCCCTGAGCTGCCTCATCGGACATGCTGATGGTACTTGGGCCGCCTGGCCCTGCCCCTGCTGTGCTCCAGGTTGCGCTCATTGGCGAGGCTGTTGATCTCACCTACAAGTACACCCACCTGGGCAGTGAGGCTGGAGCCATCAGCAAGCTGGCGAGTGGGGGCGACTTTTTCGATAAGCTTAAAGCCGCTGAAAGGCCAGTTGTCATTGTGGGACCAGCAGTGCTCAGCAGGTGAGGGACCAGCGGCAACAATGAGCACAGGCCTGCTCAGGGCCCAGCACAGCATAGCTAAGATTGGGTATGTGAGCTGTGTTAGCGCCAATCACACATGCTTCTATTTGTCCTTTCTGGGCAAGACGGTCTTCTGCTATCGTTGGTGGTCCCTTGCTTGATAGCACTCGCAGTGCAACAGGTCACTGCTTGAATAGGCTGTAGATCAGCTGTGCTTTCCCTTTGGCACCTGCAGGCCCGACAGGGACGTGCTGATGAAGGCCGTACACCAACTGGTTGAGAAGGCCGGTGTGGTGAAGGAGGGGTGGAATGGGTACAATGTCATACACGACAATGCGTCACGTGTGGCAGCCCTGGACATTGGCTTTGCTCCCAGCCCTGCAGCCCGCAAGTACAACGGGCCTGTGAAGATGGTGTACCTGCTGGGTGCTGATGACTACAATGATGCAGATATCCCCCATGACGCGTTCGTTGTGTACCAGGGTCACCATGGTGACAAGGGTGCAGCACGGGCCAATGTGGTGCTGCCGGGAGCCGCTTACACGGAGAAAGCAGGTACATATGTCAACTTTGAAGGTCGTGTGCAGGCCACGCGTGCAGCTGTTCCTGTCATTGGTGAGGCACGTGAAGACTGGAAGATCCTGCGAGCTGTGTCTGAGGTGATGGGTAAGCCACTGCCATATGACACGCGGGAGCAGCTTCAGAGACGCCTCGGGGATGTGGCTCCTCACTTTGCCAGCAGAGAATCTGTTGAGGCCCCTGTGTGGCTCAACGGTCAGTACATTAAATCACTGGATTCCAAGAGCAGCGCAGCCTCAGCAAGTGGCGTGCTGAAGAGCACCATCAACAATTTCTTCATGACCGATGCCATCAGCAGGGCCAGCCAAACCATGGCCAAGTGTGTACAGGCAAGGCAGCAGACGCAGGACAAACTGGAATAGAAGGTTGCAGTGCATGGCAGGCAGATATTAGGCTCAAGGGGCTAGTTGCTGCTGTCAATAGCTCTAGGGATACAGGGGGTGGGTCAGGTGCAGATTTCTCAAGGAGTAGATCTACTTTTCTCCACCAGTTGCAAGTGCCATGTCTTCTATCATGGCTTTCATTGGATGCAACATGCCAAACTTGCTCTTTTCATAGCCATTCTAGCGTTGTTGCAAAAGCAGTGTTTGCTCTATTCATGGCATGCAGCTGCACATCATCATGAGCACGGTGCTCACCATGTCAACCAACAGCTATGAGTGCAGATCAGCTCAGAGGTCAGGTGTCAGGAGCACCTGCTGCTCAGACAATTTCAGACATCATTTGGCACAGGGCTAGGAGAGGGCGTCAACACTGTGCTCGGCTTATCAGTATGTGCTCGGCTTATCAATATTGTATGCCTCCTAGTTGACCAACTTGATTGAAACAACTTCCAGCATAACCGTCACGCTGGTCGTATGCCAGAAGTCAGGGTGCACTTGCAACTTGAACACATGTGTTTTGGAACACATGTGCCCTGGAACACATGTGCACTGAAACTCATGTGCATAGTATGCTTTGTGAGGGGCAAATCAGGCTGTCCCAGTGCTGTCGTTGCTCATACTACACTTTGCTCTCTTAGGACTGCTGTACTGGTAGCAATATTGCCATCAACTGCAAGTCAAGTTGTAATGTGATGCATCTCAACAGTAGTGATTCCGCTGCCTCCAGTGTTGGCCCCTCGTTTCTCGTACACTCTTACCACTGCTAGCATTTCAACTTGCTGCATGCATGGCTAAATTTCCTTTACTACTGCGCAGTAGTAGCATGCTACTGCTACTAGCTCCACTACAATTGTCACGTTTACTAACACTATCATTACTACTACTACCACTAGTAGTGGTAGCAGTACCACCACCTGGTGACAACCACCACTATAGTGGCTACTGCTGCTGCTACTGCTACTGCTACTGCTACTGCTACTGCTGCCACTGCTACTGCCGCTACCACTACCAGTACTACTACTACTGCTACTACTATTACAGTTCACCTTCAGGGATTCCTTGCGTAAGGGGCCAACCGTTGGCCATCGGATGGCTAATGGGGACAAAAACAACAAGATACAGACCAGATTCAACTTGATCGAATCTGACAACAGACTGTAACTTCGTTTTGCAACATATCCTGAAATGCAACCGTACGCTCAAAAGCAGCACGACAGAAACATTACAGGAGGAAAAGTAGTGCAGGGGGACCAGTGGGAATACACCTGGCTGGCGTTGTCGGTGCATTTGATTGCGCTGACAAGGCCCGTATGGTCACCATCAGTTTTTACCACGGATTTAATCGTGTCAATGCGATGACGTCAGGAGGTGAACACGCCAGGGTTTGCCGCGCATCTGATGTCAGTGAACTTCTCAACAAGGTGAGAATTAACCATTCTTGTACACCAAGAAGCAACAGACACATTTGCACGCAACATGCCGGTGGAAAAATACAGCTTGCCTGTAAGTAGGGTCCCCTACTGTTTGAGGTGAGGCCAGACAGACCAGAGAACCTTGAAAGCTCCGTTGCTTGCACCGGAGGTCCGACCAGCCGAGTACGTAAAGCCAGTCAACTGAGACGACTATAGAACGGCTGCAATGACCTTAGTGGTAGAATTCACGTTTTACAGCTGTCACCCACCTCCTTCCAGCACAGGACGCATATCTCAAGTCTTTGTGAGCCAAAGCCCTTGCAAGCCCAATTGGCCACTGACCGGTGCTCCCATCCAGGTACTGGACGATTTCAATGGAATTGTTACGTGCTGTCAATGCTGCCAAAAACTACTTGTGTCAGTGCCATACATATGAGATGGCAGCCTCAGGCACCATCGGAACGTCCCCATCCCCGCTTGCCGGGTAAACCAGGCCCGGCAGGTCACCTTGGACAGCCTGTGGATACTACGGGATTAAGCCTGAGGCTGCGTCTGTATGAGCCTGAGGCTAATTAAGAAGTATTCAGTCTGTAAGCTGCAGGTCACTCGTCCGACACAAGTTGTGGCAAATGAGAAGGGACACTGTCATCAATTGGCAAACGATGGCACCACCATCAGGCCACAACCCCCACACACATCACATGGCTCTTTTCCTTTTATATGCTCAGGACTTCCAGTGATGCTTCAAACTGATCACTGGCAGTGATGCAGGGCCTGCACATAATTCAATCAATGTGACTGAGTTTCTTCATTGGTTCTACTGTCTGAACCAGCAACATATATACATGTGAAGGCTGCAGTACATAATGCAGAGTAGGAAATGTCAATATAACCAGGACAAATTGTCGCCTTCAGCCAGCCTGGAGGACCCCTGAGCAAACTTGCTTCAGATCCCGAACGTGAGCGAAGCCAATGGGCAAGTTGCAACTTGAACGAGGACTTGCATTGCAGATCAACTGTCAGTCTTCATCCCTGACAGGTAGCTTGAATTGGAGGCTGATGGACTCATCGTAGTTTGCATCAGCTTCAGGGTTCTTATACACATACATGACATGTACATGACCACCACCCTCTGCTATGCCTGCAGAGAAAAAGCAAGTGCAGGCACAGCTGTTAGGTGAGCCTTCAGGACCATCACCTGCAAAGGAGTGGTGGTCAATGCTACTTGCAACAGATCACAGAGGAGCAGCGGGCCCACCCCATTGGAGCCAGCAATTTTGCTCACCATAGATGATTTGGTCAGGCTGTGAAAGGTTGCTGACATCGATGACCTTCAGGAGATGCTTCACTTGGACATGCTGCAGGCAGCTAGGACAGGCTTCCCATTAGCTGGCCAACCACCACAGCAGCACAGTGGCAACACTTAGTGCTTGGTACCAGAGCTGGCAGGCATTGCTTATACCACTGGTGATCATCTTGCAACAAACAGCACACACATAAAAACCACATGCTTGTTAGGAATAAGCTTGTGTTGTTCTTGGATGCCTGTCAGAGACGGCTCACCACTGCTGTGGCTTCACCAGTCTCCAGCTGGTCTTGGAGCTGCTCCTGAGCAGTCAACTGCCTGCAGCAGTAACTGCAGTGATTGAGCGCAGCGTCGTACAAGCACTGGTGGATGCACTCTGTTTTCACCACAATGCATTTTCTGCAAGTCAGCCTGCACCTGAGCACCCTCTGTCCTGTGATGTCGATTTACCGTGATTACCATTGTTTTGTTGCACTGCATCAACACTATCCCCACCTGTTTGTTTCGATGTCGCTCCTGACATCTGCAGGACAAAGAAATAAGCTAGGTGAGAGCATATACATGTCCAGTCTCTGCGATCCAGAAGCTGTACATCAACAGCCACCGGTAAGCATTTGGCAGTGACTCAGCAGCACAAACAAGCAAGCACCAGTACTGCTGTTGCAGTACCTTGCATCACCTGTCGGCAGTATCCTTAGGCCAATGAACTGTGCTCCTAACATGACAGAAGTTTCAGCAACTCGAATGTGCAGGTCACCATTCTGCAACAACCACGCACAGGAAGTCAGCAAGACACCGGTGTCAGCAATTGACCAAGGGTCAAAAACTCTATGAGCAAAAGCAGCCTCCAGCCATTGGCAAAGAATGGCAGCAGCAAGGTTGGCAAGGTTTACTGCATCACCTGCCTGAGCAGCACGGCCCGCACCTTGCATGTTGCGGTCTGCACTACATTGCTGAGTGCTTTGAGCCTGTCCACCACTGGTGTGAGCCGCGGACCTGCTGAGCTGAGGTCCAGGTAGAAGGGGCACAGGCTGGTCACAGTGCGCGTGGCAACAAGCATATCTATCTCATGGGCAGTGCAGGGCTTGCCTATGGGGAGGTCCTGAACCAGGCTGAGCGAAGGACCCTGCAAAGTCCAACAGGAGCACAGCAACGAGATGACAAGCAGAACCTGCAGGATTTGCAGCAGCAACAAACCTGCAGCCTCTTGTCACGCCACTAGTATCAGTTATCGACTTCTGCAGACGTCTGCCACCTCTGCAGTGACACAGCAGCTCCTGAGATGTGGAAACCCAGCCACTGTTTTGTTAGGGACCAGCTGACAATCTGGAGGCATGTTGCAAAGCAGCAAGCAGCAGGTCTGTAACCAACCTCATACATTGTACACTGCATACAGCTGGCTGGCCCCGACCACCAAGTTGCACGTCACAACAGCAAACACTGTAAATGCTATGCCTAGAAGCACTGGCAGCAGTATTTCTTCAGAGCACTGCCGCTTACTCTCGCCGTGAAGCACAGGAATGGTTTGTTCTCCATTTCATTGGATCCGGTTACCACCACAGCCTTCTGGGTCAGCTTGACATCCACTGTTTCTGCATCATTGCTGGTGGCACTGCGCAGAGCCTTGAGCAGTAGGGCTAAGTCAACAGCAAACGCTATCAGGTTGAGGTGCCTGCTCTGCAGCTTGAAACTGTTCTGCTTAAACAAAATATCCTGCAAAGAAGAAATGAGCAGGCTGATCATCGGTTCAACACCTGTGTTTACCTTCTTGTGAGCTGCAGCATGCAGCTATCAGGCTTACCGGCGAGAAGGTGACTGAGACACTAGCCCCATCTGCTTCCAAAGGGGTTTGCACCAGGGAGACCTCGCTGGGTGACAGCAGCAGGTGGCAGGTCTTGCCAAATTTTACGAGGGTTGGTAGGAATGCTGTAGTGTGCAGTGAGTGGGGTCTCAGCAACAACAAGAGAAGCACGCTGTTATATCACCATTCGAGTGAAGGTCTCACCTTTGCTCAAAGAATTGACACCTTTCGCAGTGAATGATGCCCTGAACTTCATTTGCACTCAAAGAGCGGCTCACAGCCCCGTCACATGACTCAACTGCATGCTGCGTGCTGACAGGAGTTGGGTGTAAGAACCAGGCCACAGTAGCAAGTACGCCGGTCAGCAAGCGGTCTGCAACCAGGATTACAAGCGTGGTAGACGCTGCTGATTGCCCATAGGCCCGTTATGGATGCCAGCAGACGCGAGACGTCTGTTAGTTGCCCCATTGAAGTCGTTCTGTCAGGACAGCTGTCAGAGAGCCGTGGCAGTCGTGGTATGGTGCCACCTGACCTGATCACTGCTTCGAAAGGTGAACGGCACAGCGTATAGAGTCTTAGCAATCTTACACGTTGGGGCAACCCACGCAGCTGGTCCATTGAAATTGCGCTTGATATCATTGCACCCACTGCACGCTTATATCACTTGCAGTATAACATCGCGATCGACTGATTGCAGGCGGGTCGAGTACTTAGCCCTTGGCTGTCATCAGCTAACCAGCCATCAACAGTGCGGCAGAATTGCAGGAACAGAACAATGGGCTATCTGACCAAGAGAGCTTTAGATGGACTCAAGGCATATCAGTACAAGGCCACTGGATATACCATGCTGGACAACCTTCACAGACCTTTTCTTGACTGGTCTGCCAGCAAGCTGCCAAAGTGGTTGGCTCCGAATCTAATAACACTCACTGGCACCTTTGCCCTTGTGGCCGCCTATCTGGCTGCTGCCTATTATAATCCTGATTTTGAAGGTGGGAAAACCCTCGTGCTGCGAGATTCATCCGGTTCCATCTGGCAATGGCTTGGGTGCAGCTGCATGTAGCTGCAGATTCCTGAATGGTCACAATGAATAACGGCGCTGCTTGTCAACCAACCCACTGCCTTGCATCCTTGCAGGTGACCTGCCCAGCTGGGTTCCTCTGTTCAGTGCTGGCGCTGTTGTCTTCTACACCATCCTGGACTGCCTTGACGGCAAGCAAGCGCGCCGCACTGGCACCTCGTCCCCGCTGGGCCAGCTGTTTGACCATGGATGTGATGCACTTTCGGTCAATTTGCTGTTGGCAAACATTGCCTGCAGCTTGAGCATTGGCTGTGGCTGGGCACATGCGTTGGGCAACTTAGGGGTGAGTGAGTGACCGTACTGGAGTGAACAGCCAGCAGGAGTTCCCCTGAGCATCTGGTTCTGCTGACAAGCAGGTTCTTCATTGCCATACTCAGACATTGTACTATGCTTTAACAATGCAGCCAAAACCAATGCAGCACTCCTGGTTCCTGCTTCATGCACTGCCCATCAGGTAATGTTCACTTGGATTCTTGCTCAATGGGAAGAATACCACACCAGCCTTATGCTGTATGGCAACGAGTATTATGGTGTACTGGAGTGCAACTATACACTGGCGTTGGTGCACCTGCTCACATTCTTTGTGGGCCAGGAATTCTGGCGTTCCCAGATCACTGAGTACCTCCCAGCAGTTGCAGGCGTCAAGTACCTGGGACACTGGAGTGAGTGCCAGGCCCTGGATTGCCGCACCAGCCTGCCAACATCCTCTCATGATCATGCTGTGATATCTAACCACAATCTGTAGCGTACGACTGGCATGCCTGTGAACTTGCCACCCTTGTGCATCATTTTCAAATGACGCTGTCAACTTTACTCAGTTAGCAGCACGCAGCACGCAGTCAAGTTGGTTTGCATCAACAATCTCAATGTCACTGCAGGAGTAAATGAGGCAACCATCATTCTGATGATTACTCTTGGCTCTTATCAAGCCATGGGCAATCTTATACGCGTGTACAAGTCGCAAGCAGCAGACATTCCTGCACAGGTGAGTCGTACAGCAGGTCTCAGTGGGTCCCGTGCAGGCAGCTGCAAGATGATGCTTCTGTATGTTTGTTCATCCACAATATAGGCATCCACCGCGATCATGTTACCATTGATGTGCTGTGTGATGAGGGGTGGCTATGCTCACTCATGGTTGCGTGTGGTGGTTGCTGAATGCTGCGATGAGAGCGCAAGGAGCCACCCTGCCTTTTGTTTCCTTGTAGGAGCGCGGCCACAAGCAACTCAGCAAAGGCGCAGCCACAGCCCATTTTGTGGTGATCGCAGTAACCTTAGCCCTGGGCTGCATTTGGCTTTGGAGGCCCTGTGAGCAGCTGTACTTATGCCGTGCACAGAATGCTGGGTTTGGCATCGTGTATGCGCTGATGGCCAGCCAACTGATCATGGCTCACATGTGCAAGGAGCCGTTTCAACCTCCGCTGTGGGCCATCACCACGATGGCATTGGCAGTGCTGAACAGTGTGCTGAAGTTGTATGATCCATTTTTTGTGACTGTTTCTGTCGTTGGTGTATTGTTGTTTGGCTACCTGCACTACGTGCTGTGTGTCATTCACGAAATCTGTGATCACCTGGACATTTACTGTCTCACAATTAAACGCAAACCGGCACTAGAATAGTATCAGCTTATGGTCGTCGCCGGCTTGCTGAATGGCGTTGAACTTGTAGCTGTTGATTGGTGCTTGATTGATAGCTGAACAGCTGGGAAGTGCTGTTCATGGGCTTGGAAATCTTATTTCTGGCACGGCAGGTCTGGTGGTTGCATGGGGTGCAATGGAAATCATTTTTTCTTCTTTGTTTTTTTGTTGATGGTATCATTGGCGGTTCCCAAATCCTTCTTTCTCCCTTAGAAGTACCTAGAGCTTCGGCTACAGCCTATAGGCTGTAGCTACAGCACAGCAGCCCGCAGGCTGAGCTCTCAAAGGTCTAAGAAGTAGCTTTTTATACTTGTATGTGGTGTGTGCCCCATGTAAGGTGTTCTCAGACAGGAGTAACAGATACAAAAAAACAACCTCACATGAGCTCTATGTTCCAACAGAATCCTGCAATCGCAAACACTAAGCCAAACAAAACTGTTAACTACAGGCAACTTGTACTGGTCATGCTGCGGTACGCCCTAGTTGATTAACAATCCTCCCTGGCCTCTCAACATGAAATCGTTCTGCTTTTCCTGTTGTGTCCAGAATCTGTCATGCACAGTCAACATGTCCGACATGTTGACTGTCGGCCACCGTATTGTATACACAGGAACGGCTGCGATAGACCTTGCTCAGGGCCATAATGAGGTTCTCAACAACACAGTATGTCCATCAGCCTTCTCCTGACGCTAACTCATGCTCTGCTCTCGGTATGCCTTTGCGCTGAACGAGCTTCACCTGCTAGCTCAGGACCGAAACGATGCATCACCATTCAGCCATCAACGCAAACAAATATCAGAGGCGATGGCATGTCATGCAGATCAGGTGACAGCAGACAACAGCAGCAGTAGCAGCGCCAACAGCAGCACCACCGCAAGTCCCTTCCATGAAGCTAATGATCGAACAACGACTTTATATGTCAGCAGCAACTATTTATGCCTTGGTGATGCTCTGCAAGATGAATGTGCAAGCTTCACCACCACTCCCAATGCACTGGTAGACGACTGGAAGGCCATCTGCAAGACAAAACCTTATCTGACAGTGTGCTCTCTGCATGATTGTGCACACAAAGAATAGATCCAGCTAGTATTGGCGGGATGCCAACCACTTGTTATGATTTTACACTGCTGGCAACAGTATGTGGTTTAAACAGCCAAAAACAGACCAAGAGGTGAGATGCAGAAAAATCAACCGTGCACAGAGACCTGACAATGGCATTATGGCCATCACGTCAACCGGAAGAGCATGAAAAGCTGAAGAAAGTCATCCCTTCAAGATTGCATAGTAGCCGTCTGCGTCTCTTGCTGGTTGATACATTGCAAGGGCAGCATCCTCTGCAGCCTGTGCAGCTTCCCCAACAGCAGTCACATGTTTGCATTGGGCTGGTGGTCCTGCTGTTACACTCTCAAGTGAGGTCGTTTATTGTATTATTTCACCACCTCAACATTCAAACAAGGCTACCTCAAGCAGAGCCTCAACACACACCATGCAGCTCAGTGACACGAGTGGCTGTCCTGCCCCCGGCTGTGCTGTGCAGAGGTGCTGTATGTACAGATCCATGTGCATGGCCCCTCAGCGATAGTACAGCAGCGCAAAAGAAGCCAAGGGCTGTGGCACCTGGTGCCAACAGCAGCGGCCCCACAGCTCAGCCGCATGATCTGTGAGGGCCCAGGCCCTCTGTCAACTGCAACCGCTGTGATTGGACCCTGCAGGCACCAGCACCTGATTTCCTCTGCATACATGGTGCCTTGTGTGTTGACAGACCAGACATTAGTGAGTGCTCTGCATGGCAGAAGATGTGCATGGCAGAAGATGTGCACGGCAGACCCTGGCCTGTGTATGTGTCAGCAGCAGCTGCCAGGGGCCCGACCTGGCCGAGCAGGTGCTGCACCACACGCCACTCCAGCAGTGGCAGCAGCGCCAGCAATTAAACCACCAGCTCAGCCGCGTTATCAGGACCATTGCTCAGCTGCTGACTGGTGCTGCTGCGACCACCTCGACCATTCCGCTTAGGGTATGAAGGAACTGGGGGAAGGACACCTGTAGCACAACAACAGCATCAGCAGTAGCAGCTTGGTACAACTAATGGTGTTTACACCAGTTTTTGTGCACAGAGAGGGTTTGCCGTTAGGCACATGCAGTTGCTACTTTCATAATGAGAACCAGCCTGTGTGATTAATGTGTGCTCATGCCCAGCTTGCTCAATGCAGGATGTGTCTTGAGAGTGCGTCTGCTCTGTCCCATGTGAAACTACTTTGTACTTGCCTGTGGGCCTCTGTGGGCCAGCAATAAAATGTGATGCGGTTGTTGGTGTATGGTGTCAGCATACAGATTCAGTGGGAGCAACACGTTAACAGATGTTAGAAGCAAGCACCACTTGCCATCAGCTGCATTTGCCTTCTCTACAGCACCCTTCCCATATCATTATCGGGTATGGCCAATGTCAGATCACCGATCCGCTGCTGCTGCTGCTGCGTGGTTCCTGCCTGCTCACCCAGTGTGACAGATGACTGTGCGTTCAGGTTCTCCCACCAGCCATCATCAAGGCATCAGTTCATACAGCTCGATGTGGTCCACCCTGTAACACCTGGGCAGGCTGCTGGTGGGCACGCGCTTCACCTGTGGAGGAGGCAGGAGCGGGGGGGGGGGGGGGAAGGGCTGATTGGGGGGGGGGGACCCCCACGGGCCAACGGGTCTGCACATCCGGTAAACCGGCCGCAGCCCTTTTTCCTTTTCATCCCCACATCCTTCTGCGGCAATGCAAAGGAGAACAAGTTCTTCCTTTTTTACACTTTAAGTTTTTTAAAAGAGACGGGGAAAACCCAGTAAACTAGGAGAACTAT
>JABEVS010000648.1:0-10194 GCA_018290735.1 Coelastrella sp. MACC-549 | reverse complement strand
GGGGGAGGGGCTGATATGAGGAGTGTGACCACCACTGGCCTACAGGTCTGCACATACCGTCAACCTGCTGCATGCCTCTTTCCCTTTCATCCCCACATGCATCTGCGGCAATGCACACGAGTACAAGTTCTGCTGCATCTGTGATGCGTTGAAGTGAATTCAGCACTGGAAATCACTGCTGCCGTGTTGACAGCGCCGACAGCCCTGCCTGAGCAGGACACCTGTCTGCTGATGCTGGTGTGTGCTGCATGATGGTGGCTCACTCAGCATGGGCCATGATGGTCAGTAACACTGGTGACAGTCACATGACCTGCAGCATGTGCTGGCAGCACTGCATCAGATCTCTCGCAACCTGTGACTGCATCTGCTGCACAGGCAGTGCTGGCCCCTGGGGTAGTAGTTGGGAGTCCAACCCAGGACCTGGCGCATGGTATGCTCCTGCTTCAGCCACCACACCATACAACCTGTCCCAAGCACCACTGTCACAAACAGTTACCCATGGCATGAGGCATCCCAGAATTGCACACAGTGTGCCCCCGGGGGCCGTCCCTCTGCAGTTGTGTGTGCCACAGGCCGCCACCTCACCTGGCTGAACTCCTTGTGTGCCTCTGCCAAGAATGTTTCCTTCACAGCACTGGAGCGCAGCTCAAATGACACCAACACACGACTGCCAGCGTGGCACAGCCCTGCAGGACACCACGGCAGGCCACCCTCATGCACACACACTGTGCTGGCAGCAGTCAACCAGCCCTGGACCAGACACCAGCTGCCGCAGCTCCTGCTGCTGACCCCTCACCTTTGCATGCCTTGATGAAGTGAGGTGTGCTGGGGCTCACACCGTCCTGGTCAATGTAGCAGCAGTCGGCAGCAATGATGAGGTTGGGCCGCCGGCTGGCCAGCTGCAGCACCACAGCTTCGTAACCCGGGGCACCCCACTCCAACTCAGCAGCCTGGTGGCAGAGACGAGATTTTTGGGGGGGACGGGGAAGGGGGAGGAAGAGCAGCAGGCAGCACATAAAGTCGTGTGGAAGAGCAGCTCAGAAAAGAACAGCCACTCCTGCCACAAGTTGCATCAGGAAGTATATACATGGCTTCAGCTTCTTTGAGCATGTGCTGCGCAACCCGGAAAACGTCACTCATGCTGCATGTTGGCAGCCTGACTGAGCCAGATAGAAGTACACAGGAGCTTGAGAGGTCCAGCCGACAACATTCATCAGACACCTGCTTAGGTGTGAGTCAGCTTGCTGGCAGCGACAGCTGTATTGCTGGTTGACAGGGCTGAGCCGCATGTTCTTGCTGTCCAGCTGTCTCCCAGCTGACCTCTGCAGTTCCACTGCAGGCTGCTGTTGGCACGTCAGCCAGCCCGTTGAGGTGGATGTTCTCAGTGATGAGCGGCAGCACCTTGGCAATGTCTGTGATGGTCACGTGCGCTCCCAGCTTTGCCACGAGCAGACCAGCCAGGCCAGGGCCACTCCCAAGCTCTATGACGCGCAGACCTTGGTAGCGGTGGCGCGGCACACAGGCTACAGGCAGACAACCAGCAACAGGGTGGCACAACCACCTGTGGAAGCACAACAAAGGTGTGGCCTGTCATGGCATAAAGTGTGTCAGTCCAAGCACAATCATTGGCAGCTGGTCACAGGTCACAGTCTGCTGGAGCAGTGCCCAGTGTGTACTACAGGGTGCGGTGAAAGTTTGGCATGCTCCTGAATCACAGTACTGCTGGTGCTGGTGCTGCTGCTGTCTCTCACCCATGAGATATGCCGCCAGCAGCATTTCACCCTCCCAGGCACAAGCACCAACACCCATCTTCTTGGACGTCACCTCATGGGGCTGCATGCAGCAGCAGCAGCAGCAGCAGCAGCAGGCAGGTCACACACACCTGACAGCCTGATGTGATCAGCGTGAGGCAGCTGCTCATGACTGCTGCTGTTGGACCGTCACCTTTTGATTCACAGTGACTTGAATGTCATCAATGTGGAGGATGACTTGATCAGACGAATGAATCTGCCACCTGCAGCACAAAATGTGGCCAAGCATGATGACAACAGGCACAGACTGACTGCATGCAGTGATGGTCAGCGGGTTTTCAGGTGTGGGAATGATGGAAGATGGCAGCGGTGACTAGAGCAGCATGAGTACACAGTGATCCGCCGGCGATGACAAGACAAGGGTACCATACTGCAGCTGTTTGCTTGTGCGTGTTGACGGTCTGATCGCCTTGTTTTGCAAGCATGCTGCTGCAGGAAGGGGATGGACTCAGCACCAGCAGAACTCTATATCAGCCAACAACTGAAGCAGCAGGCAAGATCCCAAAGCACCACCAAGTGAGGTCATTTATCGTAAGTCTTACAACAGCCTGACGACCACCTCACAGCTATGTGTTGGCTGCAGCTGTCGCTGCTTCACACCTGTCTGGCTTCTCGAGGATCTTGTTGACAGGCTCACCGTCCTGCCAGCCAATGATCTGTATTCGCAAAGTTGTCATTGATGGGTCGATGAACGCACCCACTATTTTTGTGGTGAGCTTCCAGGGAGAAGATGTTCAACCACGGCCGCTTGCTGCTGCTGCTGCTGCTGCATCTAGTCAACTACACAGTTTTGTGGTTGACTTGCTGTTTTAACAGAGCCACAGTAAACGCAGTATGCAAAAGTGGCCATTCATTGGAGTGGGCATGATCAAAGTGAAAGCAATATGTCAAAAAAGCTAGAAGGTTAACCGGCAACCAGTCTGTGCTTGTGACTGTGAGAGGTCTCGATTGCGTCAACACTGTTGACGGAGAAGTCGTAGGTGACTAGTAAAATCATTCGTGCTGTCGTAGAGGTGTCAAGTTGACACTGTCAACTCGGGAGATCTCATCTTTCCTCGGGTCGCCTCATCGACAGAGAATTAGATATTTTCCAACAATCTTTAGCCACGTGTCATGCTGGCCTATCAGGGCAGGTTGTACGGGAAAGGGGTACGATGTCACCTTGTTGCGAAGCACCCAATCCTGCGTAGACAGGTGGTCAGTATGACCGCCAAAGCTCTGGCAGCTCAAAGGAATGAAGTCGAGTTGGTAGCAACTGTTGCACATTTGCTGAAGTGGCTGAATGCCAATGGCGCCCCTGAGAGCAGCAAGCTGGAGCCAAAGCGATTCAAGGGGGACCTCGGGGATAGAGTGGGCTTAATTGCAGCCAGGGACGTGCAGCAAGGAGACATCCTGCTGGAGGTTCCGGAATCCTTGTGCGTAACGTCCATAGACGCTGAGAAGCATGAGCTTGTTGGTTCCATTGCCAGGCAGTGCAGTGAGCTGGTTGGCCTCACGCTGTGGTTGATGGCTGAACGAGCCCAGGGCCCAGCATCAGCCTGGTGCCAACTGCTGCACACGCTGCCAGACAGCACCTCGTCTCCCATACTGTGGGAAGACCAGGATCGGGTGGAACTGCTCACTGGCTCACCAGTGCTTACTGAGGCGCGCAACCGGCAGACCGCTCTGCAGCAGCAGTGGAACAACCTCAACAAGCAGTACTTCCAACAGGATAGCGACAAGTTCAATCCCCAGGTGTTCAATGAGGCTGACTTCATGCGCACTTTTTGTGTGGTGCTTGCCTGTACGGCATACCTGCCCTCAGCTGAGTGCTTTGCCCTGGTACCTGTTGCTGGCAACATGGGGCGCACAGGCAATGACAACGGCTGCACTCTGGATTATGACGCAGACAGGCAGGCAGTGGTGCTGCGCACAGCAAGGCCGTACCGGTGAGCTGCAGCAGCAGGTCAGGATCATGGCAGCAGCAGCACTGGCTGCCATTATATGCCCTTACTGCTCTGTAACACTGCAGCCAATCCCCTCAACATTCTGTGATCATGTTTCTTCTGTGTCACACCCACTGTCTGTGAGTGAAGTAAGAGCTGCTGATCACAGCCTGCCTGCCTGCCTGCCTGTGTTGCTGCTGCAGTGAGGGGCAGGAGGTGCTGGTCAATGACGGCCGGGCAAATGGCGAGCTGCTCCTGAGCACAGGGACACTGCAGGACAACAACCTCAGTGACTGCATCTTCTTCCCGGCAAGGCTGGTGGTGGCAGACAGGTGGGAGGGACAGCTGTGCAGCAAGCAGACAGGCAGCACCAGCGGTGAAAGCAGCGGTGGGTCGGCCACAGGCAGCTTGTGGCAGCAGGCGTGGCAGCAGCTGTGGGGCCCAAGCAATGGAGAAAGCAGGCAGCACCTGCTTCAACACCACCATGAACTTGCTGTCGTGCTGGCCACCAGTAACTTGTGGTGTTTGGTTGTTGACAATACGAGCAAGTCGTGTGATCAGGTCTGGGGACCCTGAGCAGTCTTCTTGATCATTGTGTGAGTGACTCTGCTGCAGGTATTACGGCATGAAGAAACAGCTGCTGGAGAGCTTTGGGTTCTCTGCTGATGAGCGCTTCCCCGTGTACGCAGACCGCTTCCCCATCCAGCTGCTGTCCTACTTGCGCCTGAGCCGCATACAAGACCCAGGACTGCTGGCCAAGGTGAGAGCAGTAAATGAGAGGGGGGGATGAGGTAACGGATGTACAACAGGTACTTGTGCGTCAGGGGCCAGGCTAAGCAGTGTGTGGCCACTTGCCAAGCTCGTGTGTGATGAAAAAAAACAGGGTTGTAACACAGCAGTCTGATATCATGGACACAGCCGTCTGCTGCAGCCCTTGCGCCTGACCCCGGTGCTCCTGCTTTCCTTTGCCCTGTGCTTCACTTCCACCTCCCCAGGTGACTTTTGACCAGGATGTGATCATCAGCCAGATGAATGAGTATGAGGTGTTGCAGCTGTTGATGGGAGAGTGCCGGGAATCACTGGCAGCATACAAGACATCACTGGAAGAGGACACAAAGTTGTTGCAGGTCAGCAGCAGTAGCTTCACAACCCTGGGGATAACCGCACATATTGTGACAGCTGACAGGCAGCCATTTTCTTGCTTTGCGTGTCTTGCATCATCACAAGCGTTCAAGGGACATGCTCAAACATACCTGGCAGGACAGGTACACCATGATGGTGTGGCAGTTATTCTACTGCAGCTGCATGGCTGTTCCCTGCTAATGACAGTCGCCTCACCTGGTCATCCACAATTGTGGCATTGCCTCCGCTGCTGCAGCGGCCTGAGGTAACTGGTCGAGAGCGCTTAGCAGTGCGGCTGCGTGTTTGTGAGAAGAGTATACTTACCCAGACCATGGATGCTGTACGGCGGCGGTTGGCCCCTATTCGTGGCATTCCCACCAAATCTGGTGGCATGTCTGACCCTAATGCTGACATCAAGGAGGTCTTTGACTTCATTGATGACCTGCCCAACAAGCCAAAACAACTGCTGGACACCATTGGACGCTGGGCCAAAGGAGAATTTGTGAGTAACAGCTGCTCAGTTGCTTGCAGGTACATAGTAACTGAAATACACTCATCAGTTAGTTGTACATCTTCTAGCAGCACAGGTAAACGAATGGATAGCAGCATGTATAGCAGCATAATCAACAGAATGATGATGGCCTGTGAGCTCAGGGTTGATCGCATGAGGAAGAGAGACATAACTGGCTGTTGTCAGTACGTCATGTGCACCTTTGCGGTGAAGCATAAATGTATTGAAGCTGTGACTCAACATGGATTACACTTTCTTCTAGGGGATAGGGACCAGTCCCTGCTTGCAGCACTTTCTGTGGCTTTCAGTCCTCTGTGAGTATCTCATGAGTTATATCTCATTATGGCCGCTTGTGCCTTTTGTCTCTGCTGTCTGGTGGTTGCAGGACCCAGACTGGAACAAGAAGTGATCAGCATGTGACGGAATCCAACTTTGTCGGCACATGTGGGAAAAGTGCTAGCTCATGCAGCAATGACGTGCCAGATCAACTTGGTCAGCAGTGCTGACAAAACATTCTCCCTAATGGGTGCGCTACAAATAGCGTGAGTGAGGGTTGCTGATGCAAGGCCGGGCTGACACAGTCGGCAGGAAAAGGCTTCCAGAAGCATCTCTGGTGCCTGCACCTTCAAAGCGCTTGCAAGCAATTGCGGCCGCCGAATGTTGAGCACCAGCAGACACTTCACACGTCATGGTTTGCGCATATTATGGTGGGTGACAGCAGTGATGAGAGCAGTACAGCAAACAGCAGTCTGACAGGGGGACCATGGCAAGGGTGACATGTTGCAGCCTGTTGCAGCCAGTTGCTTGTGTCTGTTCATGGTCTGATCAAACATGTGGAGTCACATGCATTGCCTGCGGCCTTTGGAGGATGGGCGCAGCACAGGCACACTGCTGGAGGAGGTGGCAACAAGCGCTTGGGCGAACCCAAGTCATGTTATGTAGGAGGACTCTGGGCTCTTTTTGGCACTCAAGTTCAGCAGCACAAGCATGGCATCGTCATCCCTGGGTGACGGCCCCCTCGCATGTCAGTTGATTTGTGTCACAATTTGCCAGCTCATTCAACTATGATGCAACGGTCGCATGCTCAGCAGCTCAGAGTCTCTCTTTTGCATGTTTGACCGGGCCCCCCGCAGGCTGCAGTCAATGTAAGTCAGCTCATCTGCCAGCTCATCCCATGTTGCATGGGTTGAACCTCTTTAGTGACAGAGCCTCTTCTTCACCCCTAGTAGAGCCGCTCTACTACCAGGCTGGCACCGTGACAGTCATGATGTTAGGTTGTTTTCAGACAGTAATGATGTCAGCGGTGACCGGCACGACCCTCATGCGATGTTTATGGTACTACCATGCAGTGGTTGCATTTGTACGCACATCGAGTGTCAGGCAGTGCCTAGGCGGCAGGGCATGGCAGTGCAAATGTGTCTGTTGTTTTGTGTCTATCAAGAATCATTCCTTGACAGATGGGCTACGGGTACAGGTGATTAGACCGGTGCAGGTACCTGGTACCTATCCACTGCACAGGAAGCCAGGAAGGAAGGTTACCCTTTCTAGCCGCAAGGCCCTTGGGATAATATACTTGGTGGCTCAGTCACACTGGCACACCAAGATTAGACCAACCTCCGGGGAGCAGGTGCCTTCAAGGCACAAACATCCACTCAGTCAATCCACTCTCACTGTACAGATTGACCATTGAGTTGACATGGCAGAGATAGGCAGGGTCAGTATATCAAGTGTACAGCTTGATACATCTTTTCTGAGTTGAAAGCGCTAGCTTCACACTACTGATAACGCCTAACTGCTGCCTCAGGCTGCACCTGACAACAGCACCTGTGCTGCTGTCACAGTATTGATACCGCTGCCACGGTCAAAACCTCGATCGCAACAGGATCTGACATGATGCGCCGAATGATGGACAATGCATCATTGTCAAACTATCAATGTAAGCGCTTGGGACGTGTGGGGATCGGAATACTGCCGCGTCTGGGTGGTGGCACAAAACGCATGCTGAAGATCCTATCAATGCAAACACGTCCTACACGTTCAGCAACAAGAAGATGATTTAGAAAGGCATTATATCTAACGAGGGGCACTTGACACAGGTTCAATATGCTCTCACGAACTATACCAAATGCCGGCATCAGCCCGGCTGTGCGCTGCTCTAAAACACTACAATTGCCACAGCTATGCATAGATAGACGCTGTGTGACAGCCGGCATACGCAGCAGACCCACATATGCCAAAGTAGCCGAAGTACAGGAACTGCATAGCAGCACCTCAGGACTACAACAAGAGCACTCTCAACTGCAGACAGCGCATCGGTTACATAGACTAGCTGCATCGATCCTCGTGATAAAGCTCAGATGGCAATTACGGAAAGTGGGGCTCTGGTGTAAACGGCATAGGCTGCAGGAGCTGCTAGTAGGGTAAGTGCCTTCTGGGCACTTGCTGCAAATCCTGTAAATCTGAGGCCCTATTGAACAGGTCATCAACTCCATGACACACTGCAGGAGCGATGTCACTACCGCTATGGCTGCAATGGCGTTGCTACCAGCCTTGCCAGGTGGTGGTTTCTCTGACTTGTTCACAAACAGGGTGTTCCTAGCTGGATTCTGGGGTTGGTTCACAGCACAAACGCTCAAGGTAAGCCCATTCAACTTGATGATTATGACCGCTAGGTCATAATGCAGCAGCATCAGTGAGATCTCATGTCAGTTGTTCTGCACTTGGCCGTATTTGTGCCTTGCGACATTGTCCAACAGCCTTCCCCGCTCTGCCACTTGCACTGCCATGCATACAGCCCCACCCCCATCTGCCCCATGTCTGCAGATCTTCACAAGGCGCATCAAGAAGGGTGTGTGGGACATCAGGGCAATAGTTGACTCGGGGGGCATGCCATCATCACACTCGGCACTGTGTGCGGTGAGCTCACAGCAACACGATATGGAGTGAAGCACCTGGTGCACACCGGTCCACATCATGGGGCTGAGGCGGCAGCAGCCACAATGGGTTAAAACTTGAGTTCTTGGACAATGCTGGCTTTGGATGAGGCACATCAGTCACTTCAGCAGCACTGCTGCAGCGTGTCAGCTGAAGGCATAAGTTAGCTGCCACCTGCAGGCGCCTGTATTACTGTGTTGTGGCCTGATGGCCTGTGCTGTCATTTACATCTCCAGGGTGTCACCACAGCTATTGCGTACCAGGATGGCCTGGGCAGCAGCGCCTTTGCTCTAGCTGTTGCGTTCAGCTCCATTGTGATGTATGATGCTGCAGGAGTGCGCAGACATGCAGGTGAGTCAGCAGGCGGCGGCTCCTGGTAGCCACCAGCAACAACTTGACTGCCTGTGCAGGGCTGCCACACCAGTGTGGGTCTGCTGCCCAACAATCTAGTAACTTTGCCATAGACAATGGTGAGATGAATTCCACTTGAACATAGCCTGTGCATCCCAGTCGCCCCTGATTATGTCACTGGCTGAACCTCATGCCCCTGGTCTCAAACTGTTCTTGCTGCCCACCTCATTCAATGTTGCTGCTGGTGCTCAGGCAAGCAGGCTGAAGTGCTGAATCAGGTGATTGGTGAGCTGCTTGATGGACACCCAGTGAGTGATGTGAAGCTCAAGGAGGTGCTGGGACACACACCACTGCAGGTGAGCAGACAACAGCAACAGGTCACAACCTGTCATGTGTTCACCACCATGTGCCAACCTTGTTGAGTTGCTGACAGTCTCATCGCTGCATCATTGTTGACCAGTCTTGAGAGCCTCAGGGTCCCAGTGCATGGCACGATGACTTTGTAAAAGTGATGGAGCCATGCAGCCTTGGACAGGCTGGCAACTAGCTTACATGCGAGGGGGCGTCACCCAGGGATGATGGTGTTCGATTCTTGTGCTGCTGCCTGAGCCTCAGAGTCCTCCTATACCACAATATTACCTGTAGATCAATGTGCTAGCTACCAGTCCTACTTTGAGAAAACGGGCTTCATCGCGGTTTCGGGATGCTCAACAAGAGGGCTGTGTGTTGTCCTGTCTGTCAGGTGTGTTGTGGAGCTGTGTTGGGTGTTCTGTTTGGAATATTTTACCCTACACCAGAAGCAGCAACAGCTGCAGCAACAGCCGCACAGCTATTGCCAACATGAAGCAAATGAGAGCCAATCCAGTTATCTTAGCAGCAGTACCACCACATAGTATCCTGGCCTGGGGCTGGCACAGCTTTGAACCTTTATGCAGCGTGAATCAGGGAGGCATCATGCTGTTGGTCCATGTCATGTGTGCACAGTTGCTCCTGTTATCCCTACTGCCCAGCAGACAGTTGCACAGTCTGCATGCCAGCTAGTAAATGTCGGGGTCACCCCCACATGCCTGGTGGCACCACGTGGTGGGAGGACTGCACGGAGCAGTGCAGGGTCCCCAGCAATATAGAAAGCATCAGCTGTGGCTATGTATATAAAATGGAGCCATGCAGCAAGTTGATGCTATGGCGAACGTGCTGACATGCTTTGTATGTCCATGGTTATGATGAGCATGCACTCTGACAAGCTAAAAATGACCGACTAGTAGCCGAAGTCGACAGAGCATGGTAGACTCATCACCGAAAGGTGACCGCTGTCGGTACTGCTTCTGTCCAATTTCGGCACTAGTCGGCCTTACTTCTGCCTTCTGCTGTCGGTCAACCGACTACACTCTGCCGCCTTTCGGAGCGACTAATTCGGCTGTATCATCGGTCAGCGGCAGACTAGCACAGAAACTAGACAGACTTCAGTGCCGCATCTGTCCTGTTTCGGTACTAGTCAGTCACGGTTCTGCCTTCTTGTCGGTGCTGTTTTTGGCATGTC
>JABEVS010000647.1:0-27830 GCA_018290735.1 Coelastrella sp. MACC-549 | reverse complement strand
GCTGCAGGACCAGGGCAGCAGATGCTGCGCAGCAGCCTAGATGAACTGAATTTCAGGCGGCAGTATGGTGGGGCATCATCTCCAGAGCAGCTGCATCACGGCATCATCAAACATGCATGGAGTACTGCTAGTCCACCTACTGGCAAGCTGCTGCCAACTGCAGAGTTCAGTGATTCACAGGTCTGCTGCTCGGCTAGTATCCATCTGAAGCAGTACATGCTGTACATCACACCCAGATGAATGTTGCTGATAATGTATATCTCACCATTACTGCTTGCAGTAGATAGGGCCCCAATCCTCAATACTTTTGAAGCTGTATTGAAAGCAGTAGCCGTAGTCATGCACCCTGCTGTCATTATTGGTGGGTGATCATGTGATTGCTTGCCTGTCTGCTGCTCTTGTATATGATCACCCGTTTGTTTCTGAGCTTGCAGGAGATCCTGTTGCCTCGCCTGGTGGTCGGCAGTCACCACCCATCAGCAGACTTGGTAGGATCCCCCAAACCAGCAGCAGCAAGCAGCCCACAATGGCTCACAGCATCATCTGTTCCCAGAGCAGCATCAGCTGGCCTAACCTACCCTACTTCTCCCACTGCAGCTGCAGCCGCAGCACCAGTCATGAGAAACAGTATCAGTGCTGCTCCATTCTCTCAGAATCCTGTGGCCTCTGGTGTCAGCACTGCCACTGCAGCAGCAGCACACGCCATTGCAACAGCTGCTGCTGCTGCTGTGGCTCGGGAGCTAGAAGATAGGGTTGCATTAGCTGAAGGTAGAGCGGCAGCAGCTGAGAGGGCAGCTCTGGAGGCTGCCAGGGCAGCAGAGATGGCTGGCAAGCGTGTTGCTTCTGTCTCTGCTGAGCTGGCACGGGCCACAGCTGATCTAGGTGACGCACGGGGCCGCTTTGAAGCAGTTGCAATGATAAACCAACAGGTGAGGGGTGTCACTTCTGGTGAAGGATTGCTCCTGCCTGATGCAGCATCACACGTCTTTGGAGGTTTGATAACATGGAAATGTGGCGGCTGTCATCACCAACATCAGGGCAAGCAAACCACACATCAACCATTGATTGTGTTGTGCTCAGTACCAAATAATCCTCTCACCAAGACACCCTGCGTTCTGAGCCTCGTAACTTGTGCTCCTTCTGCTCTGCATATTGTTGTGCATGCTGACATCACCACAGCTCCAGCAGCAGGTGACAGGCCTGTCAGCTGATATGCATCAGCTGCAGATGTCTGCTGCAGCAGCAAAAGCCAGCGCTGCTGAGGGCAACTTGAGTGGGCAGCTTAGACAGCAGATGATGGATATGACTGAGCAGATTGCAAGGTGTGGCTTTTCATGTGTGTGCCATGACATTCGACCCCCTTCAGTCAATCCCACCTATTGCATTTTGAATGGCTGCCGTGCATGGAGGTTGATTGTCTGATCTGCCTGTGCATTCTGCAGGCTTGAGTCAGAAAAAGCGGCCGATCGTGCTCATATGCAACTGCTTACAGCCAAGCATCAGCAGCAGATGACCTCTCTGCAAGCTCAACAGCAGCAGCAAGTAGCACTGCTGCAACAGCAGCAAGCAGCTGCTTTGGCGTCGATGCAGCAGCAGCAAGCTGCCGCTGCTGCAGGTGCTGCTGCTGAAAATGCTGCTGTAAGGAATGGTGCTGCTGGATTAGCGGGCGAGCTGAATCAGCGGCAGAGTGCTTTGCTGATGGATATGGCTTCTCTAGCAGTTGAAATTGAGGGTTACAGGTGTGTGTTGACAGGGCTGATGTGGGCAGAGGAGTGGAAGAATTGCTCTATGCACCTGTGCTGGTGGTTCAATTTTGTTGAATCAACACAATTTGTTGTACAGTTGAATTGCAGTGTACATGTGCATCCAGCACAGGGTGTGGACATCCGTCATGCTGCTGTCGTCCTGGTGCACCTGGTGTGGTGCTTACTTGCAGGCAAGAGGCATCCGCTGCTGGTGCGAACTTGCATTCAAATGTTGAGAGTTTGACTGCAAGACTTGCTGCTGAGTCTACTGCTATTGAGCACCTGAGGCAGGGAGTGGCAGCAACAGCAGCGCAGGAGGCTGCCGCACTTGCTGGTCTGCAGCGGCAGGTAGGCTGTCTGAGCCTTTGACGCTTTTGACAACCCGCATGTGTCAACAGCAGTTGCCAATGCGACTAAGGGTGATATGCAAAGGCATAGAGTCTACAGTGGCACTTCAGCTAAAAGACATTCTGAGCTGTGACTCTGAGCTATGACTCTTTTGATGGCTGGAGATTGCATAGCCGAGCTGAGCTCTGCTTGAAAGATGCTTGTTTGCTAATTGTGCATTACCCTGTGGAGATCTAGAACCTGACAAGTGATTACTGGTTTGTGGCTGTTGGTTCAGATCCAGGAGCTTCATATCTCATTGGTGACCCATCAGCAACAGCTCACAGTTGCTGAGTCCGTCAGAAGAGCAGACACTGCAGCTGCTGAAGCACGTCTACAGGTTCTGACAAAACAGATGGCTGAGGGAGAGGCAGCCTTGTTGCGAAGGGTCACAGGTGAGCTGTGGGTGTTTTCCATCACAGAGATAACAGCATCACCACCTGCTACAGTAGCCCCACATGCACACTTCATCTAAAGATACTGTGCTTGAAGTACATCATAAGTCATAGTATGGTCTAGTTGTTGCTATATCACATCAACAGGCAAAAATGTGACCTGTTGTGTGTGTGCATATGTTTACATATGTCTGCAGGTGCCCTTGATGCACGGGCTCATGAGGTTGCTGCTGCGCTGTCAGGAGTGGAAGAACGCAGCAGTCAAAGGGATGATGAGGTCAGGTGGGCTGACCAGCGGGCTGGATGATGCTGCCACCAGCATGATATACTGACTTAGGCAGAGCTTTGCAGTTTGCAGGACATTGCCTGTCAGCATCATGTGTGGTGAAAGCTGCTGTCTGAGTATTCTGGGCTTTTGTAGTAGGCGCCAGCCCGTTTTTGGTGCTGTGTCATGCAGGCGTGGGGTCCAGTCTTCTCTTTCAGCTCTGCTGTCAGCCTCACTCACTGCTGAAGCCAACAACCTGGAGAGGATTGCCGTGCTGGAGGGTGGGCTGTCAGGAGTTGCACAAGCAGCTTCTGCTGCCCAGACAGCACTAGCAGATGCTGCAAGTCAAGGTAAGCCAATATTTGAGTTGTTAAGCCGTATGAGCTTGGTGTTGTCATCTTAAATCACATTCTGCCTGATTTGCATCCTCATTGGCAATTGGTGTGCTGCGGCAGAGTGTACTGCCTTCTCTCAGCGGTTGCAGCTGACAGCATGTCCCGGCACACACTGTCCTGATGACCTAATGCCCCCCTGCTGCAGGTCTGTCTGAGCTATCTGCTGCAGTGACTGCGGGGCGCCTTGCTGTTGAGGGGCGGGAGGGTGAGCTGAGGGAAGAAATCAACATTGCACTGAAGAAGATGAGGGCCTATGCACGAGACATGGAGGTGAGAACAACCTCAAGGGAGGAGGAAGTTAATGCGCATAATGTAGACATGTCTGGTGATGCAGGTACATGCACGCCAGTTATAGCAGATGTTGATCTGTTACTCCAAGAGTGCACCGTGAAGCATGGCTGCTGCGCACTCCAAGTCAAGTATACCTGTACCAAGTCATGTGGTGCTTGCTGTTGTGTGTCCTGCAGGAGTCTCTGGACCGTGAACGTGTGAAACTTGAGGAGGTGCTCAAGGCTGAGATCAAGGCTCGAAAGAACCATGGTAAAGCCTTGGAGGATGCCCTGGCAGCTTCAACAGCGGGTGCATCAGCAAACCTCAGTGCTGTGGCGCAGAAGTGTGAGGCCGCAGTTGCAGCAGTGGATAAGAAGTGTGAGGGGTTGACACAGGGCCAGCAGCAGCTGCATGCCATGCAAGATAAAATGGCTGCAGATAATGCAACACTTGCAAAGGTAGGTGTTCCCCGCAGTTGTATAAAATCATACTGCTGTGCAGCTTTCACGCAGCAACAAGCCTGCGGCACTGGCAAACAACTTCACAGGCCCTGTCAACCTGAACTGTTTGGTGTCTTGACCTGGACATGACATCACAAGTACTTGCGTCGAGCTTTGACAGCAGTGGCTGGGTATTGCTGTTGATGAATCCTGCAGGAGGCACAGCAGCTTGTTGAGAAGCTTGATGCTCAGGCCCTGGCTGGCCTTCAAAAGCTGCAGGAGGAGATCCATCACCAAGGCAGCCGCCAAGCAGCGCTGGCAACACAGCTGCAAGCAGATGCAGCCACCACAAGGGTACAGTTGGCAAACCTGAAACAGTGGTTTGATGCCAATCAGGTGAACAGTCAACTTGTGTTGACGGTCATCAGGAGTGTTGCATGATGCTAGCTAGGGGCAGGAATGAGACATGGGCAGCGGCATCAGCCACTGTGGCTCAGCTGCAGTACAGCTCACTGGCTTGTGTCAAGCAAGGCCATTTCAACGCACAACCTGTCTATGTGATCCGCACTTACTGTCTGCTATGACCAGAATACCAAACAGGTATGCCTCTGTGTGCCTGCATACTTCGGCACTAAATGCAGGTTGAGGCCCAATTGGCTGATGAACTTCTGAGACAAGAGATCAGTGAGCAGCAAGCAGCGTCTGCTGCTGAAGCCAGGACACAGCTGCTTGAGCTGTCTGGCCATCTTGAGGAAAGTGTCAGTCAGCTCAGCAGTGAATTGCTGGAGGCGAGGCAGGTGGCTCTGGCACAAACATCAGCACTAAAGTTGCAGGTAAGTACTGGTTGCTTTGGGAGAGCTGCAACTAGTGGCCAAAAAGCTACCATGCCTGGACGAGCCCATGGTAAAAGCACACGGTTTCATGTTCAGCTTCGCACCTTGTGCTGCACCTTAGCACATAGTCATGTAGACTCATACACAATACACTCTTTGTGCAGCTGACAGCTGACAACACTACACAATACAATACACAATACACATTACTACTGTACCAATACCACTTTAAGTGCTGTGTGCTTGCAGTTTGACCAGCATATCAAGTCCACTGATGCAGAGCTTGATCGTCTGCAGCACTCAGTATCGGCACTCACCACCAGTGCCAGCACCACAGAAGAGCAGCAAGCAGTAGCAAATCGCTTGTTACAGCAACAGCAGCAGCATTGGGAGAAGCTGCACGCCTTTGTCAATGAGCAGGCAGTATCATTGGCATCAACACAGGATGCTGTGGCACACAAGTTGCTGGGTGTTGAGTCAGCAGCCAGCCTGGCGGTTGCTAGATGCAGTGGAGAGATTGCAGCTGCAAAGGCAGATGTCCTTAGTGTTGTTGACAAACAAAGTATAAACGTTCAAACAGTAACAGGGGATATCAAGCAGCTCAGGCAGCAAGTTGCCACTATGACAGCTGCAGCAACAGATGACCGAGCCATTGCTGCGGCCGCCACTGCTGCAGTCAGTGCATCACTGCAGGTGCAGGTAGCAGCGGTGAAGAGTGAGATCAATGGAGTGAGAGTCGATCTGAACAACAGCGTGACCAATGCAAAGTTGACAGATGAAGTAGAGTTTCTTGCTTTGCATGATAAGATTGACACCCTGGCAGCCGCTATACAGCGGTCACATGCGGCTGCAGCAGAAGCAGCAGCGTCTGAAATTGCCGCTGCGTCTGCAGTAGCTGCAGCTGCCACACAGCAGGCCATGGCAAAGGCAGACACCGGGCTGCAGACGGTCCAGCGATGCCTGAATGAAGCCAAGTCAAACTTGACGGACAGAATTGCTGGCTTGACACAACAGCTGCAGGAGGCTGAGGAGCAGATGAGGGAGAGGGACAGTGCAGCAGTAGCCCAGATGCAGCAGTCCATGGAGCGGGTAAAGCTTCAGCTGACAGAAAAGGCAGGAGAGGTTGCACAGCAACTGCAGCAGACTGCACAGGAGCTCCGAGACAAGCAGGCAGACACAGCACAGCAACAGCAGCAAGCTCTTAACAAGGTCAAGGCACAGTCGTTGGACAGGTGTGCAGCGCTAGATAGGCAGCTGCAAGAAGTAGCAGCTGAATTGAGGGAGGCGGGTGCTTCAAAAGCTCAGCAACTGCAGCAGATTGTTGACAGGGCCACGGCACAGCTTCTTGTTAACCTCAAGGATGCAGTGATGCAGATGAACAGACAACTGGAGGAAACTGGTGATGCTGCAACCACTGGTTTGGCGTCTGTCAAGTCAGAGCTGAATGCATCCATGACTGCAGTCAGCAGCAGGCTGAGCTTACTGGAACAGACAGCGGGTTCTTCTTCTGCTGCACTGGGTGGGCAGGGGGCTGTGCTGCAGCAGCATGAGGCACATCTACAGCAGCTGCAGTACCAGATGCAGGCGGCAGCAGATGGGTTGCAACAGCACCAGGAGCAGCTGTCTGAACTTGAGGCGGCTGCTCAGGAGGCAGCTGGGAATACTGAGGTGTTGCAGCAGCAGCTAGGGGAACTACAAACAGGAGTGCAAGCCGGTGAGTCTGTTACATCGGCACTGGCAGAAAGGATTGCATCACTTGAAGTCACAGCAGAGGATGCGTCGGAAACTTTGACATCCCACACACAGCAGCTGTCTAACGTGAGGGCTGCTTTCAGCAATCATGGCCAACAATTGCAGCTCCTAGCACAGAAAATAGACAGCCAAGCAGCAGCAGCCAAGCAACAGCTAACAGCAGCACTGGAGCAGCTTCAGCAATTGCACCTTGAGGCTACCTCAGCAGCAGTTGCTGGCCAGCGGGAGGTGCTTGAGATGTTCAGCAAGCACACCGACGACATCGCTGAACTGGAGCAAGCTATGGAAGCTTCTGCTATGCAGCTAGCAGAGACGAGTGAGCAGGTGTCAGCGAACATGGCAAGAATTGAAGACCTGTCTGTTCAATTGAATGATGTAGAGCAGCTGATCAGCATGACTGAGCATGAGCTGCAGCAGCAGCTTACTGAGGAACTGCAGGTCGTGCATGCATCCTTGCAGCATCTAGAACAAGCCAGTCAAAGCAGTGGTCAAGACATTCAGCAACGGATTCAATCCCTGCAGCAGCAGATGGAGGCCACTGGCAACCAGCTGGCTGAGCAGGTTGTTACTGGTTCCGCAGTGGCGGCAGCAGCACAAGCCAATCTCAAGGACGAACTGCTTTCCTTGCTGGAGACATTGATAAGTGATGTCAGTGCCGACCTTACAGATGCTGTCAGGAGAGCTCAAGAGCAGCAGCAGCAAGGACGACTGGACTTGCAGGCATTGAGCAGCAACCTGAAAACGGACATCAGTGAGCTTGAGCAGCACATAGCAGCAGAGCTTGAGCAGCAAGCCGCTACAGCAGCTGATGAGCTGCAAGATGTCAAGCACTTGCTGGCTGAGCAGACAGAGCACCTCAACCAGGAGTTAACGAATCAGGTACAAGCAGCAGTGCAAGTTCAGGAAGCAGCAGCACAACAGCAGCAGCAGGTGTTTGATACCACTGCAGCAGTGCTACAACAGCAGGTCACAGACCTGAGCCAAAAGCTTTCAGACATCTCCAGCAGCACTGCAGAGGCAACCGAGGCCAAGCTCCAAGATGTAACGGTTGGCTTGCATGAGAAACTGCAGACACAGGGCAAGCATCTACAGGATCAGCTTGAAACAATGACCATGCAGCAGCGGCAGCACCATGACAATTGGGTGGCTCAACAAGAATCAGCAATGGAGCAGCTGCAGCAGCAACTACAAGAGCAGTCGCAGGTTGCTGTCACACATGCTGACGCTCTAGAGCAAGTGCTAAGCCAACTGCAACAGCAGGGGCAGCAGCTGACTCAGCAAGTTGCTGCAGTACGGGAACAGTTTCAGCAGGATGCACAGCAACAGTTTGATCAGGTGCAAGGGCAGATAGAAGGCTTGATCAGCTCCATGCAGCAGCAGAGTCGACAAGAACAGCAGCAGCTTGAGCAGCAACAGCAGCAGATGTCAGAGCAGCTGCAACAGCAGCGTGATGCTGTGGCAGGGAAAATGCAAGAGGTGTCTTTGGGCATGCAGCACGTGCAGCAGCAGGTCCAAGATGCCATACAGAATCTGCAGCAGCAGGTGCAGGGTGGCACAATTGAGCAGCGAGATCAACTGGCAGCCCTTGAGCTGCAGCTACATGACCAGCAAGGTCTCTTGACCCTGCTGCAGGAACAGGTCACAGCCAACCACACTGCTGCAGCTTCAGAACTTCAGTTGCGGCTGCAACAGCTGGATGAAGCATGGCAGCAGCAGGTGTCAACCGTACACGATGCAATTGCAGCCCACAGGGAGGAAATAGGCAGCAGCCAGGGTTTAGTAGCGAATCTGACCAGTGAATTTGAGGGTTTTGTGGAGAAGTTTGAAGCTCAGGGTTCAGTCCTGCGGGAAACTAGCTGCAATCTGGAGGGACAGCTGGCAGAGGCAACTGCGGAGATCAGACAGCGACTGGATGATGCAGAGCGTGTGGCCCAGGTATTAGGTCTGATGGCAAAGCCAAAGCCCTGAATTCTGATGCACTGCTGGTTGATACAACCCATGAGTTGTATGATCGGCAACTTCAATTGAATAATCTACAGTGCTACCATCTGTCTGTAGTGGCCGGCTGCATGGCAGTTCAGCTCTGCTCATCATCCATACCTTTGACATGTGCCAAGCTGTGCACACATACTAAACGGTAAATCCCACACATACTGCATTGCACCAGTTTGGCTCGGCTACCTCTAACATGGGCTCTGTGCTGCGCCTTCTCACATTCTTGCTGATCCTGTGTCGTGTGTTGCAGGTGACAGAAGAGCGTGTGCAGGCTGCGGAAGATAAACTGTCAGGTGAGGTGCATGAGAGTTGTGAATCTCTGAAGGCTAATGTATGTCAGCTCTCAGAGCAGCTGCAGCAGCAGCACCAACAACTCAGCCAGCAGAAGCAGTGGACAGCAGACAGCTTGCAGCAGCAGGTTGATGGCATTCAGCAACAGCTGGGCAGCCTAAAGCAGGCTGTGGAGGGGGGCATCCAAGAGTTAGGTGCTGATCTGGATGCCAAAATGACAGTGGCGTCTGCAGATGTGCAGCAGCATAGACAGTCCGCTGCCGCAGCACTGGAGGCTGTGGAGGAACGCCTTCAGCTTGAGCTGATCTCCGCTAGGAATGAAATAGCAGGATCAAGTCGGCTCGCAGTGGATGCAATTCAGCAAGACCTTGCAGCAATCAAAAGCAGTGTTACAGATTGTCAAACACAGGCCGCTGCGTACCTGGCCAGAGCAGTAGAAGCACTGCAAGAGGACAGCAAGGTATTGGCCGATAATTTGCACAATCAGCTGGCTGGAATACAAGACAGTGCAGCTGTTCAACAGCAGAGGGCAGCTGATGACCTTGAAGCAGCCCTGACAATTGTTAGAGAGGCGCTGACAGTTGCTGTGAGTGAGCAACAGCAGCAGCTGGTTTCTTTGCAACAAGATACACAGCAGCAACATGACTCGCTGCAACAAAAGGTGCTGGTATTAGAAGCCTTTGGCCAGCAGCAACAGCAGAGTATGGCTGCTGCAGTTGCTGGACTTCAGAAGGAATGCCAAGCAGCTGTAAGCGCCATAACATCTGAGCAGGAAGCTCAGCTGGCAGCACTGCAAGTGGAGATGCAGGAGGGGCGAGCAAAGACCACCGAACAGGTGGCAACCCTACAGGCCACTGTCTCAGACGCTCACCAGCGTATAGCTGCTGAGATTGAGGCAGCTGTGACAGGAGTACGCCAGGAAGATGCAGAAAGTACAGCAACTATAAGGGCTCAGCTTCAAATGCTGCAGACAGACTGTGCTCAAGCACTGCGGGTAGCAGTTCAGGAGTCACAAGCAGCACTTGGCGCTGTCTCAGCAGAACAACAAGCAGGGTTTTCAGCTTTGCAGCAGGAGCTGACAGTACAGCAACTGGCAGTACAACAGTATCAGGAAGCTGCTGAGAGCCTGTCGGCAAGTTTAGCAACGATGGCAAGCAATCAGGAGGTCAAGCTGGCTGCGGTGCAAGCATCTGCAATCGAGCAGCATGCAGTCAGTGAAAGCAGGATCTCCGCATTGGAAGCAGCCCTAGAGACATGCAAGCGCCATCAGCAAGAGCTCAGCACAGCATCAGCTACTTGGAAATCAGACACTGAAAACACATTGCAGGCAGCACAACGAGACATTGCAGCATTGCGGACCACTGCTGCTGAAACTGCTGAACAGCTGGCAGCTGAGCTGGCTGCCAGGCTGGAGGCAGCCGCCTCATGTCAGCAAGAAATAGCACTGCTGAAGTCGCAGCTGCAGCAACATGCTGAGGAGGTTGCAGACCAGCTCGCAGGAGCTCAAAGTGCTAGTCATGAAAGTTGGCAGCAGCTGTCTGCCAAGTGGGAGTCAGAGGTTGCAGTATGCCGCGATAAATTGAATGTGGTACTGTCTAAAGTGGCCGAGAGCTCACAAACAGCTGCAACTGCTCTGGATGCAGGACTGAGAGCAGCAGCTGCACAGCAAGCAGAAGCGACAGAGAGCATGCAGCAGCTACTTGAACAGCATCAAGCAGATGTTCAGAAAGAGTTTGCGGCAAGCATTAAGGCCCATGCAACAGCACAGCAACAGCTTGAAGCACATCTTCTGGCAGTTCAAGCAGATGCTCAAGCAGCAGCACATGAGTGGCAACAAGGATTGCAAGCAGCGCAACAGGATTGGCAAGCAGCGTCCGTAGCTTTGCAGGCGGAAGTGGGATCATTACAGACCAAAATATCAGAAAGCTCTGCGCAGACAACTGCAGAAGTAGGAGCTGCCGTGGAGGCTGCTTCAACACAATTTACAGCTGAGCTAGAAAGCCTGCGTCAGGAGCTACAGCAGTACCACAGCGCATCACAGGCCGAGGTTGCTGCCCTGCATGCCAGTATTGCAGAGTCACAGCAACAAGCATCTGAAACACTACTAGCAACAGCAGCAGCCTTACAGACTAAAATGAAGGTGGTTGCTGCTGGTCTGCAGCAAGAGGTGGCTGTTGTACTGACAGCTGTCGATGACTGTCGTCACAAGGCTGCTGATGACCTATCAAACGCAATAGCAGCAGCCACCGCAGCGCAGCAAGCGGCCTTAGCAAGCCTCACTCATGATCTGCACCAGGAACATGCAGCACAACAGCAGCAGCTTGCGGCGGTAGAGACTCGTGTTGCTGCCATTGCTCAGGAGTCTGCCGCAGCTCTAGCAGCAACATTCGCTGAGCAGCAAGCAGCAATGGCAGCTGTTGCAGAGGCACTGCAGCAAGAAGGAGATGCTATGCAGCAGCGGCTTGCAGCACTTGAGGCCAGCATAAAGGCATCTGCACGACAGACTGCTGTAGACGTGGATGCAGCAGTGGCAGGTGTGACTTTGGAACATGCAGCGGCTTTGGCAGCCATACAGCAGAGTGTAGAGCAACAATGTAATTCACTGCAGCAGCAACTGTCGGTGGAACATGCCAACAATGTGGAGGCTGTGCAGAATGTGAAGGGTGAATTGTCATCTGCCCTCACAGCAGCTGCAGCTGAGCAGCAGCGAAGTCTTGCGTGTGTGCAGCATGATGTTGAACAGCAGTATGCCAAGTTGCAGAAAGACCTTGCAGAACAGCAGGCAGCCAATGCAGACTCTCAACTTAAGACTGCAGCTGAAGTTCACGAAGCAGTGGCAGCAGTGCAGCAAGAGGCCAGTGCAACAGCAGCTGCAGTACAGGCACAGCTCAACATGCTGCAGACGAGCACTTCAGAAGCATATCAGAAGGCTACAACTGCCTTGAATGACGCAGTAGAGCAGCAACAGGGTGCTTTGGCAGCTGCACAACAACAGATGCAACAGTGGCATGTGCAAAGTGAGATTCCCACTATTCTGGATAATGCTGTAGCGGGTGTTGACATCACAGCAACCGACTATGCAGGACTGCTGCATCTTGCAGCAGCTGGGCAGTGAGCTCTGGCACTGGCAGCACAGCAAAGCAAGAGTTGCTGCAACAATATGCAGAGTCCGAGTCTAAACAACTGCAGCTGCTTAGCGCCACTGCCGTCATTCAGCTCATCAATGGCAGGTTGGGCGGCTGGCATTGCAGCTCTCAAACAACAAAATTACTTCTTCGGTGGCAAAATCGAAGAGAGATAATTCACACAAAACTGCTGCTGATGTTGTTGCAGGCTTGGAAGCAGCAGCAGCGCATCATCAAGCTGGACTGGACGGCTTGCAGCAGGACTGGCAGCAGCGACATGCGGCAGCTCAGGAGGAAAGTAGAGCAGCTTTACACGTGTTGCAGGAGCAGTTGATAGCAGTGCAAGCCAGTACAGCTGAGGGGCAGCAGAAGGCATCTGATGACCTGCAAGCTGCACTAGAAGTTATCAAGGGGGCAGTCACTGCTGCCATAGGTGAACAACAGCAGCGCATATCTGCTCTGCAGCAGCTGTTGCAGCAGAATCAGACGGGGGTTGAAGTCAAGTTGGCACAGATGGAGAGCAGCACTGCTGATGTTCAAAAGGAGGCTGCAACTCACCTTGTTACTGCCCTAGCCGCTGCCAAGCAAGAGGCAGATGCTGCTATGGTCACCATGCGACAACAGCAGCAGGCATTGGAACACAAGATCACGGCAGTGCAGGGTTGCAGTTTGGACAAGTTGCAGGAAGCCAGTGCAAAACTTGCTGCTGCTGTTGATGCGGCTCGGCAGGAGGCTGCTGCTGCTGTGGGAGCTGTACTGCAAGAGCAAGCAACAATTCAGACTCAGCTTGCTGATATGGAGAAGAACAGTACAGCTAGCTTACAGACTGCCACTGCAGAGCTTGCTGCTGCTATTGATGCAGCTCGACAAGAGGGCAGTATTGCTATGGTAGCTATGCAGCAGCAGCAGGCAGCACTTGATGCCAAGCTTACCGCAACCCGCGACAGCGGTATCGACAACTTGCAAAAGGACACCTCGGACCTTGCTGCTGCGTTGCATGCAGCCAGGCAAGAAGCAGCCAGTGCCGCCACAGCTCTACAACAACAGCAAGCAGCACTAGGGTCTCAGCTCACGGCTTTGCAGGACAGCAGCTCGGACAGCTTGGCAAAAGCTTATACAGAGCTGTCTGCATCAGTGACAGCTGTACAGCAACAAAGCACCTTAGACCTTGATGCCATCAGGGAGGAACTTGTTAAGTTAGGCATTAGTAACGTTACCAGTCAGCAGCAGGCACAAGCTGAGTTGGCAGCATTAAAGAGTGCTGCTGCTGATGCTCTTGCAGCTGCTATAGCAGGACAGCAAGTGCTGCTGAATGCATTGCAACAGGATGTGCAGCAAAATCATACAGCTGCCAATGCAAATGCAGCAGCTCTACAAGCAGCTATTGCTGAGGTGCAACAGGGGGCTGCTGAGAGCATTGTGGTTGCACAAGGAGAGGCCAGAGCAGCAGCAGCTGAGCTTCAGAAGGGGCTGCAGGCAGTGCAAGCAAGTACAGCTGAGGGGCAACAGAAGGCAGCTGACGACCTGGAAGCTGCACTAGAGGTCATCAAGGGGGCAGTCACTGCTGCCATAGGTGAACAGCAGAAGCAGGTGTTATATGTGCAGCAGCAACTACAGCAGCAGCATGGGGAGTTGTCGCAGCAGCTGGCTGCGCACCAAGCCAGCAATGCAGAGCAGCTGCAACAAGCCACGGCAGATCTGCTTGCAAGGTTGCAGGCAGCTCAACAAGAGGCCACTACAGCAGTACTGGCTGTACGGCAGCAGATGTTACAGGTCACCGCTAGCAGTGATTCCAGTCAACAGCAGGCTGTGGAGAAGTTGCAGGGTGCAATGACGGCAATGCAGGTGGACCTTACAGCTGCGCTTGAGGCAACACAAGCGCATCAGCAAGCAGGTGACACAGCTATACAGCTGGAACTGCAGAAATTGCAGGAGAACTTACAAGGGCAGCTAGCCAACGGTGTGCAGGAGGCTGCAGCAGAACTGGAGATGGTGCAACTTGAAGCCAGGACAGCAGTCGCTGAGCTGCAAAAAGGGTTGCACTCAGTGCAGGCTGGTGCAGCTGCAGGCCAGCAGAAGGCAGCTGTCGATCTTGAGACTGCTAAAGAAGCTTTACAGGGGACTTTTGCTGCTGCTATAAGTGAACAGCAACAAGGGTTTGCAGCACTGCAAAGTGATGTACAGCAACATCATGATGAAGCATTAGCAGCTGCAGATGCTGCAAAGGAAAGTAGTGTAGTTGCTGTTGCAGCTCTGCAACTGCAGCTGGCTGCTGCTCAGGCAGACCTGCATGCTGCAGATGAGCAAAACAAACAGCAACTTGCCGTGGTGCGTGATGAGCTTTGGACTTCCATGCAGCAGCTGAAGGTGGCAGCTGACCAGCAGGTGCAGCAAGGCACAGCAGACTGGCAGCAGCAGCTTCACTTGACCAGACAGCTGTTGGAGCAGCAGCAGGCTGGCACAGCAGAAGTTCTTGCTAATCAGATCCATGACCAGGCAGCTGCTTCTGCTGCTTCTGCATTGGAGGTCTCTGCTAAGCTGCAACAGATGGATGCACGGATCGTTCTTCAACTCACTCGACTGCAAGATGCATTAACAAGTGGTGTGGACCAGAAGCTAGATGCACTGAAATCCAGTATTGACCAAGACATTCAAACAAGCTTGATTTCCAGTTCTTCTGAACAACAGAGTATACTTGAGATGCTCAAAACTGAAGCGGCAGCTCAGCAACAGCAGGTGCAGCAGTCACTGCAGCAGTTGCAGCAGCAGCACGATTCAGCAGTGGCCAGCTTAGCAGAAGCACTCAGGGGTGGGTCTAGCAGGGGGCAGGGTCCTGATTTCCTCAGCATAGCAGCTGAAGTAGAAAAGGGTTGTGCGCCCACTACAGTTGATGGAGTTGATAGTTGCATGACATCAGAATCTTGTGGCAGGATTTGCAGAATCCATGAAGCCACCGATATGCATCTTGAGAACCTGTCACCTGCAAAGGGTACTCAGTATCTGTGCTGTGCAAAAGCCATGCATCAGGTTGTGCAGACACCAACCAGAGCCAGGGATATGTGTAGGCGTGATGAACATGCTTGGTCGTGATCAACAGAGCACTCTCCTCTCTGCTGTTTGCTGCTCATCATGTGCAGGTGACATGTCCGCAAAGGTCAGGACCTTGTCAGCTGCAGATGCTGACCTTGCCGTTGAGCTGCAGACCATGGCAGCCCATCTAACATCCAAGTTGGCACAGCAGCAGCAGAGCCTGCATGATGAGATGTCAGCCATAGCAGCTGACCTCACAACCAAGCTTGACAGCAATGCGTCATCAGCATATGAGGGTGCAACTGTGCACACTGCTGAGCTTGCCGCACTCGCCTCGAGGCTTGCGGAGGTGCAGCAGCAAACTAGCACTGCTGTTGCAGCTGTCCAGGCCAACCTCTCTGAAGCCCAAGCCAGCAATGCCGCCACCCAACAACAAGCAGTGAATGACCTCAATCGTGCTTTGACAGCAGTGCAGCAGGAAGCAGCATCCTCAATATCAAACCTAATAGTGCAGCAGCAGGCTGATATGCAGAAGCAAGTACAGCACTTGCAGGAGGGTCTGCAGATTC
Organism: Coelastrella sp. MACC-549; assembly: GCA_018290735.1. NCBI lineage: Eukaryota > Viridiplantae > Chlorophyta > Chlorophyceae > Sphaeropleales > Scenedesmaceae > Coelastrella > Coelastrella sp. MACC-549. The sequence continues at coordinate 12,338 of JABEVS010000647.1, read as the reverse complement.
AGCTGGCAGACAGTCAGCAAAAGGCGGTCAGCAGTCTGCTAATAGTCCAAGAAGAGGCCAGAGCTGCAGCAGCTGAACTGCAGAAGGGGCTGCAGGCAGTGCAAGCAAGTACGGCTGAAGGGCAGCAGAAGGCAGCTGACGACCTCGAGACAGCCCTTGAAGTTATCAAGGGCGCTGTCACTGCTGCTATAGGTGAGTAACAGACATCACACTCAAAGTGTATGGAGCAAGCTCATTTCAGGCTGACACACAGATGCCGGTTTTGTTGCTGAGGCTGTACATCATGTTTGCTCAAATCAATGACAACCATACCTTCAGATGTATGTTAAGCACAGGTGGTGTCTGTCAATCGTAATGGGTGCTGCTCAAGGTCGGCTCAGCATAGTCATGTTGCAGAACTCTACCATGTAACAACCGCTCTGCCTACTGCATCTGCTTCTCATGATTCATGGCATGGCTGTCAGCCGACTCCACATACCTCTCACAGTGTCCTTCGACTGAATCCGGTCCAATGAGCGACACAGTGTCTTGCTGCCTATCATGCTGCTGCCACTGCTGTTGCTGTCCAGGGGACATCCATTCCAAGGTTGCAGGCCTCTCAGCTGCTGATGCTGACCTGGCAGCCAAGCTTCAGGCCACATCAGCACAGACAACGGCAGACTTGGCAAACCAGCAACAAGCCATGCAGAAGATGGCTGCTGATCTGATTGCCCGGCTTGACAGCACCACCTTGACAGCACAGCAGGGTGCAGTAGATAATGCTGCACAGTTAACTCATAGGCTGGATCAGCTGGGAGCTGAGTTGCTGGCTTCAGCTGATGCAGCAGCTGCACAGCTTGCTCAGAAGGCATCTGAGCTCTCTGCTGCTCACCAGCAGCTGCAACAGCAGCTTGAATCAGACAGGCATGCCTGGCAGAAGGCGGTGGCTAACCTGGAAGCAGCAGCAGCTGAGAGCACGCAGGACCTGGCACAGCAGCTGCAGAAACAAGCAACAGCAGTGGATGATGTCAATCACGCCAACAAGCAGTTGCAGCAACTGACATCCAAGTATGTGCAGGACCTGCAAGCCTCTATCACCTCTTTGCAACAACGGTCAGAGCAGCAAATGTCTGATGTAGCGCAGCGACTGGATCAGGAAGTGCAGAAACTGCAACAGCAGACACAGTCAGAGGTAGCAGGTCTTCAGGCTAATATGTCGGAACAGCTGATCAAGGCTGGAGGTGTCGGGGAGTTGCAGATGGCCTCCATAAAGCAGGATCTCCTTGAGAAGGTATGTACTTGTGTGAGGAGGGACTGCAGTCGAGATGCACCTGAAGTAGCAGGACTCAATTATGTTTGACATGTACATCGTTTGAACAGGGTACTATTGTCTTTTGGCAGGCTTTCCAGCCATAAATACTTAACCCTTCAGTTTGCTGATGGCCACTGCTGCTATTGTATACTGTCGCGTTCTGCAGCTTGAAGATTCCACCGCCATTGCTGCCAAAAGCTTCAATGCCAGATTGTCTGAGCTTGCAGCTCAGGATGCTGCAGTATTAGACCAACTGCACACGTTGCAGCCCACATTGGGGAAGTTGAGCGCAGACAGCGCAAAGGCAGCTGAAACAGTTGCAAGTCTTGAGGTCAAAGTACAGGTGCGGATGCCGTCTGGGCCGCTGCCAACTGGTACTGAACCTAGCGTAGGTTTGATGCAGGACACCCAGGCAGAGGTTCAAGCAAGTGCGGACAGATATCTGTCCGCACTTGCTGCAGCCCTGACTGTTTGGTAGCGCTCACATGGCAGTGAGATTGCAGCACCACTGGCCAATGTGCCTTCACCGTCCAGCCTGTCATTGTGCATCATAGATGTGGATACAGTTTGGCTTTCGTCAACTTGAAGCACTGGTGATTCACCTGGAAGCAGGCTGGCACATTGTCTTATGAACGCATCGTCTTTCACACAGGCATTGTCACTGTCTCTTTCCGAAGCCATTCCCCGGCCAGAGCATATCATCAGCTTGGATCTGCTAAGGAAGGAACTAGAGGAGAGTATTGGCAGCAGCAGGACAAGCTCTGCTGCACAAGCTCAGCAGATAGGGCACCAGCTGGAACAGTTGCAGAAGGTAGGGAACTCTCCTTGTGAAGGTGCTGGTGTTCTGTTACTCTGCAGTCATGCATTCTTCTGTGCATGCCTAGGTCATGCAGGCAGCTGCTGTCTTCGTGTGTACACTGCCATCCAGGTCAGCTGTGACTAAAGTTGCTGTTTGGATGCATGTTGTCAGGCTCAGCAGACCAGTGCTGATACAGCCAATCAGTTGGGCAAGCAGCTGCGCTCTGAATTTGATGACAAGCTGAATGAGCTTGAGTTGATGGTGGTGGGCAAGGTGGCAGACACAACAGCAGGCAAAGCAGCAATAACAGACAGCAAACTGCAGGAGATTAGGTGAGGACTGTGTAAACAGTATGTCAAGTACTGAGTGATTGTGAACGTGTGCACATGCTGTTCTGGTCAGCCAGTGTCAAAGTTGCCTGCATGAGACTGCCCTGCTCTGTCAGAGTCATGTGCATCTTATGGTGCATATATGTATCAATTTCTCTGGTATCATGGGCTGCTTTTCAGGGCCGAATGGCGTACAGCGATTGAGTCATCCGCTGCTGCTGCCTCTGCCAAGCTTGAAGCCATTCAGAAGCAACTGATGGAGTTGACAGCAGCACAGGACGGACAGGCCGAGAAACTTCTGCAGGAGGTGACAGGTCTATCCGGGACAGAAGCATCCTATACTCATCGCAGTATGGTTGGTTTGTAGCAGGTCACTACTTGCCAGGTGTTGGTGTTGCAGCCTGTGCTGCACTTTGAAATCAGTAGGCTTCTGTGGTTGGCTGGCTTTCCGGTGAATAGTAGAAAGTGCAATATGGCGTGGATAATCACCTTATCTCTCCTTGTTGCAGGCTACTGCTGCTGCACTGGCTGACCTGCCCTCCAAATTGAATTCTTTCAAGCAGCAGCTGCTGACGGAGCTTGAGACACAGCTGTTGGGCAATTGGGGCAATCAACTCGAGGCAGCAGCAGCGCAGGAGGCAGCTCAACAAGTTGATGCGGGCCTCAAGGTAGGCACAACCAAGTTGCACATTCACGGATCAGACGGCCAGCCATTGTTCACTTGGGAATGATTGAAAATCAGAAGCTGTGCACTTTTGTCAAGTGGCGTTTCTGTGATGTCTACCTGTCCACATCTGTTGGTAGGTGCAGTGTATCCTACACCTACTATAACAGTTTGACTGCTGAACGGCACAAAGTTAACCTCGCATGTGTATCCCGTGCTTGTGTTCTGCAGGCCTATCAAACCCGCAATGCTGATGCACAGCTGGCCATCCTGCAACAGAAGTTATCAGGAGCTGTTGCTGGTGAGGTAGCAAACCGGCTGGAAGGTCTTAAAGAACAGTTGCAGCAGCAAATCACCCAGAAGCTGCAAGAGCAGGCCAACTCAGCACGGGCAGCACAGGAGAAAGCAACCATTGATAAGACACAAGAGATGCTGCTTAGCACAAGGCGAGAGGTTACATTATCGCTTGAGAAGAAGATGCATGCTGCACTGGACGCTGCTCTTGCTACGCTGCGTTCTGAAGCGAAGCAAGTTGCAGATGCTACCACTGCTGTTGAGGTCGGATCTCTGAGGAAGGAGTTTGAAGAGATGAGGGGAGCTATCAAGCGGAATGCAATGTGGCTCCTGCAGGCACCTGCCTAAGAAGACAAGCAATCAAAGGCTTGTAGCCAAGGGCTAGCATGAGGTGTCAAATGTTGCAGTACTACAATCAGTAATTGTGTGATGGTGTTTGTCCTTACAGTGCTACATATCATAGCCGCTATCAATGATGATGTTGCCACCGGCTGCCACAGCTGCAAGAAATGCCTCCTAGGATCATCTGCCAGATGTTGGAGCGGCATTTGTGATGTTCCAACGACTGTTGGCTATTTACTATCTGCAATGGTCTCGAGGTTGCATATGCCATACAGGTTGAAGTTGATCAGCTCACTCCTGGTGGGCTGGGTGTGTTTACTTGTAGATGCAACAACATACTGGCTGAGATGTTCTGTACGATGTTTATCATATCATTTCTGCAAACGGCCATGCCGAGCACGCACAGTGCGATAGACTGGCAGCCCAGACAGGACTACTAATAATGAGCGGCCAAGGTGTTTGCGTTGAGGTGCTCATCCATCAACATAGCAACATAGGTGTAAGCAATTTGCGATCACGTAGGCAAGTCAACCGGGCACAGTGACACGCTTTGGCCTGAGGTTTCGCTGTTGCTTCACGTGAAGGCAGAGAGCAACATGATACCCAGCTGCAGCACAACGCTTATTGCAATGTTATGAACTGCTGTCCGCTGCTGCATATTTCTATTGGCCAGCCTCCTTTGTATCCCACCAACTGCCTGATCGCTGAACAACCAGGTGCCCAGTTTACCTTTTACGCGTCCTCGTGTTGCTGATCTTGTCATTTCACCACCAAATAGTTGATGCAATCATCCTAGCTTCGCATCAACAGACACGGGCCAGCCAGTAGCTGTTCACACAGTAGGATGTCTCGAGGTGGTGGATATGATAGGCACATCACTATCTTCAGCCCCGAGGGCCGGCTGTATCAAGTTGGTAAGTATGTTTACTACTGTTCTTGCCGTGTGGGGACCTAACAGACCATGCCAGATTCAGCGGTTGTGCTAAGAACGTAGTTGCTGTCTCAGATGAGTGAAGTGGTTCACTGCACAGGCAGACTGGCCATTAGCAGCTGTGCATAAGGCAATGCAGTGTCAAAGTGGTACCTGATGGCAGACTGGCCATTAGCAGCTGTGCATAAGGCAATGCAGTGTCAAAGTGATACCTGCCTGTCCAAAGAGATTGGGTTTGTCGCAAGAACTACATGGGTTATTGCACATGCACCTTCTGTGTACATTGATTGTTCAGCATTGTTCTGTCATTTGCTGCAGAGTATGCTTTTAAGGCAGTGCGCCAGTCAGGGGTGACATCTATAGGCGTGCGAGGCAACGATTGTGTAGTATTTATCACGCAGAAAAAGGTAAATGTTTGAGTATCCTATAGGTCTTCCCCCAAGCTCAGCAGGTTTGCTAGGCTATGCATCTGCAAGCCGTACCAGAGACTTCTCATGCGGCAAGAGATGTTTTATGCCCTGCTACAGGCGCACAGTCACAACAGCAGGCAGGTCAACGTATGTATGTGTCGTCGCTAATTGTAACTCGCATCATGCCGACAACCCTCCTGAATGGTTGCATGCACTCCAAGTGGGCTTTTGCTGTTGGACGTGCAGGTCCAAGACAAACTGATAGACCCCACCAGTATAAGTCGATGCTTCAAGATTACAAAGCAGATTGGCCTTCTAGCAACAGGCTTGTCACCAGATGCACGGGACATTGTGCAGCAGGCACGGCATCAAGCAGCAGAATTCAGGTTTACCTATGGTTATGAGATCCCTGTTGATTATCTAGCAAAGGTGCTTGCTGACAAGGCACAGGTGTACACACAGGTAAGCATGCACTCTGTGTTGTGCTGCAAGCTGGTTTCACTTTAGCACTGTATTGTGATGCCATCATAAACTTGGGTAATGGCATCACAAACTTGGGTCTGGTTGGTGGCATGCAGTGAGCGCCACCATCAGCATCTTGCCGCAAAGTGACATGAACAGTTGTACCAGGAGTTGCTGCATGAGTGTGCAATGACATCCGCATTGCAGCGGGGATTTATAATACCGCATGCACATGTGTCAAGAGGACATCATCATCAGGTTACACACTTACAGTCCAACCTGTGACTCCTGTCCTGCAGCACGCTTACATGCGACCTCTGGGTGTAATCAGCATGCTCATCAGTGTGGACGAGGAGCGTGGTCCTTGCCTCTTCAAGGTAGCACTTGCTGCACCTCATTGACAGCACCCAGCAGTACTTGCATCCATTAACAGCTGTGATGCGTGTGTGCAGTAGCACATGCGTGTTGCTTTAGTGGCACCACCATATCACAGCAACAGCTGATGTTTACAGTACCGTCAATCGGTTAAATGGTGATGGTGACACCGGCCATACTGCTGCATACATGGAGTCGCAAGCTGCATCTGCATCATTGTTGAAGCTCAGCCCTGCTTGGTGGAAGTATTTGAACACCCTAGACAAGCAGAGTTCAAAACACAGCCTGCCTCTGTCCGACAGAGGTAACAGCAGCCCAATTTTGCTGCACGCTGTTCACTGCTTTTGATGGTGTGCCACATGTTTCCAGGTTGACCCTGCTGGTTACTACGTGGGCTACAAGGCCACTGCTGTTGGAGCTAAGGAGACAGAAGCTGTCAACTTCCTGGAGAAGAAGATTAAGGCTGCACCTGCCGAAGGCTTCAATTACCAAGATGCTTGCTGCACAGCCATCACAGCTCTGCAGGTAGCATCAGAGTCCAGACCATTCTGCTAGTTGCGCTGCCGCTGGTCGCAGCACTGCTGCATGGCTGTGCTTGATGTCACCAGATGTTGTGATAGAGCACATTCAGCTGCTTGATCGTTTCTGGGTACATCCACTTGTGCGGGAGCATCTGCGCATTTCTTTGCTCTTTCAGTGCAGTAATGCATCAATTGCGCCTGCACATGTGCAACCACCTTCACCTGCCAGCATTTTTTATTGCACAACAGTGGGAGGAAGGCCTGGATTTGATCATGTACCTTTGTAAAAGTGCTGCTGCTGTTGCTGCTATGCAGAATGTTTTGTCAGAGGAGTTCAAGGCGTCTGAGATGGAGGTTGGTGTTGTGACAGCTAAGGATGGCTTCCGTGTGTTGAGTACAGAGGAGGTCGACCAGTTCCTCACAATCATTAGCGAGAGGGATTAGGCACTTCAGCAGCTCTGGGCTCCGGCTAAGAAGCATGGTCATGCGGGTCTGTACTCGCAGCACTCGTTGTACGCAAATCAATGGGCACCATCAGACTGTCAGATGGTCACATGGAAAGGATTGTGAGCCATTGATAGAGTAGCTACGTGTTGATAATAGTGGACAACTCAGTCACTGCAACACTGTTGCCAAGCTGAGCTGACTTGTGCAATAAAGCTTTAATTTCCCGCAAGCCAGTTGATGATGGCTGCGAATTTGACTTGGATTGGCTGCAAATCATGGCATTTCTCTTGTAACAATGTACGGCATATCAGCACCAACTTGACACCTCCAGCAGCATGATGTTGCTGGGGCGCTCATAGTCAACCTGACTTTCGTGTTGAACACGAAGATCGTGTTCCAATATTGCTGCTAGAAAACTATTGTTTCACCAAACCGTAAACCCTATACACTGTACACAGTGCGTCTTCCCAAGACTAAAAAGAATTAGTCTTCCTTATGTCGCGATGCTCAAGGATCGGACCCGGCTTCAGCCTGTGTTCAAAAACTCAGCTGCTGGGGGACACTCGTAGTGAGGAAAAGCTTAACAGCATCATACCAGGCCTCAGCATTGCTGTGCAGCAGCCACTACACCCAGATGCCATATGTGCTCAATGTGACATCAAGGCACGTCACACCAACCAGCCGAAAGACTACTCTCAAGGCAGCACTGGCAGCTCAGCTCACAGTAGCAACATATGACTCACAGCAACAACAGCAACAGTCGTCAGCATACAACACTCAGCAACCAGACAGCAACAGCTGCAGTGCTGCATCAGCAGTCCTGAAATTGCAGGCCTTGTGCATGCACTCAGCGCAATGAACCTGCAGCTGCAACAGCTCACTGCTGCCGCAGCACATGGCCAGGTCAAGCCTGGCAAGGCCACCGGGGACGGTAACGGCAGAATGGACCGCCCTGCCCCACCTGTGACTTTTAGATCCAGCATGAGTGCTGGCCAGGGACAACTGGAAGCCCACAGAACAGGCCCCCATGAAGGCCATTGTCACTTACATCACCAAGTGCGTGGAGCAACACATTGTGCCCAAGCTTGACAGGGTGCAGTCTTTGTGCTGGAGGCATCCCAAAAGGGCATGTTGTCTACAGCAGTGCTGCAGTCCCCCGCAGTGCAATATGCACTACACAGCAAAACTGCAGTTGTAGGCTGGGCTGCTGACTTGTCACAGTTTGCAGCCGACTCAGCCCTTTCTTTGTTTTGTTTTGTGACTGTTCAAAAAAAAACCTAAACCTCAAGCCTTGTACAAGGGCCGGAAGTACCCCAAGGGGGTATGTGGAAAACTCCGCACCCCCCGAAAACTTCTTCGCTAACCTAACACCAGGGTGGTGCTTTTTGTTTTGTGTCTGTTGCAAGGGGGTGGTCTCCTGATGACCAGTCAGCTCTGCTACTCAGGTCTCAGTACCGTTAGGCCAGTATTGTCCCGGCCGAAGGTCAACCAGGTTGACCAATGACACTCACTGTCTCACACCCAGCTAGGACAACACTGTCCAAAAATCCACCATCCAGCCATGCAGACTGCAATGACCAGTGGGTATTTGGCCTACCCAATCCCCACACCCCAGAAACCTTCCTATCCAATTGCAGGCATCAAGTATGTGCACAGACAGATGCAACATGTATGCCAAGCAAGCTTCAGCATGGAAGGCACATGTCATCACAAGCAGCACATTGGTCTGGCACAGGCATATAAGCAACTGAGTGCGACCTGCATATCCGCCCGCAATGACCATACAGAGTCATGCACATACACACCAAGCCTGTGCATCACCTTCCATATATAGCTAGCTGTAACGGGTGGCTTATATGGGAAATCGACCCTGGTAGGCATCCGCCTTTTGAGGGTCCGTTACATATGGTAGCTGGAACATGGGCCTTTAGCTCAAGTGGTTGAGCGCGTGGCTTGGAGCCCGCTGGTCACAGAATCAAACCCCACAGGGTGCGGCGTTGGTCGCGATTTCTCGGGCATGCGGAGCCCGGAGTTCTCCTACTTTGGGGAGGGGGGGGGAGATGGTAGCGCGGAAAGGTTCCGTATGGCATAGTGGTATAGAGAGCGTCGCTCCCAACCCACAGGTCGCAGGTTCGAAACCCGGCCATGACAGGTAGAGCCACAACAAAAACACGGTCGGAGGACCTCCCGAGCAGGGGGGGAGGAATGTAATGGGCAATGCCCGCCTCGTGTGCACGCTGCAAATTGTCCTTCGTCCCGTTACAGGTGGAATGTAATGGGCAATGCCCGCCTCGTGTGCACGCTGCATATTGTCCTCCGTCCCGCCAGCAGCAGCAACGCATCAGCTCATCACACAGCTCTACCAGTTGCTGTTGGGCCATCCGGCTGGTCACACTTAGGATTCTTGGCTCAGGTTGATCACAATCAGCTGCTTGCAGCAGCTGAGCAGCAGACTCCTGAGCCATTCACTGAGGCCCTGTATGCCATGGCAGCCAGTCGCCAGCGCAAGCCCGTTGGCTTTGAAGGCACAGTACATGCAGCTCCTGCAGACCCTAATACCAAGCAGAGTGGACGCTACAGCCCCAAGGAGTATTGACCGCAGAAGCTCACTTTGCTCACTCATTTGCTTACCTCCACAACACTGCTCATCAGCGCAACAGTCGGCATGCTCTCACCTGCTGCTGCAGAACAGCTGCTGCAACTGACAAGAACTCTGCAGCGGGCCTTTACACAGTCAAACCTAGAGCAACAGGTTGTGGCCCTCACTGAGTTCTCCACAGCTCTGCAGGAAGCATTACCTGACTTCAAGACAGTCTTGAAGCAGTCACTGCTGCCCTGCAGATGCTTATGCAGCATGCAGCTGCGACGGTGCCCACTGCTGCAGCTGCTGCTGCAGCAGCCACGCCTGAGCAGCAACTGCAGAGTCTACTAGCAGCACCACAACTACTCGGCAAGCCACAACCACCAAACTACCAGGCTCACCTCCAGAGCACTCATGTGCTCAACCGCCTATCATCACCTACCCAAACCATGGCTTGTATGTGCAGTTTGGGCATGGACAGCGGTTTGGCATCAACCTGGCTGTGAACGATGATGGCAGCAGCATCCTGCTGATTACTGAGAAGCGGTGCAAGCGGATGGGCTTTCAGGTGCTGCAGCAGAATCTGCTAGAGCTCCGTGGCATTGACGGCGAGCTCAGGCCGTACATCATCGGCAGAACTCCACCAGCTGAAGTCACAGTAGGCCTTGGTACCGCTGCCCCCATGCGCAAGCAGGTACCATGCCTATGGGTAGCAGAGGGTGATGCAAGGGCATGTATGATGTCCTCATTGATAAGGAGACATTTAAGGAATGGTATGCCCATGTCAACCCGGCATATGTGCATTACATTTGGTATCCCCATGCAGCTTCTGGGGACTTCAGCGTGATCAACGGAGTGCCAGTTTAAAGCAGCGTCAGCCGCCAAGCATCAATAGCTGCTGTCACCGAGCTGTTTGTCTGTGTTGGTCAAGGTGGGCACATCTTCGTTGATGATGTCATCACAATCCCTGACAGTTAGGAGCCCAAGGTAGCAGCTGCAGCACCGGCTGTGGCTGCCCCGGCGCATGCTGCTGCTACAACCTCAGCGCTCGCAGCAGCGGCAGTATCAGCAGCAGTAACTCAGCCTCAACCCTTATAGCGACTATCACTAGTCGAAGTAGCTCAGTTCAACGCATCATTAGCGACAGCAGTTCAACAGCAGCCACCAGTCATCTCAGCAAGGGATAGGGGCTCACACTGCTGTCCATGTCATTTGCAAGACCTTAGAGGGCCGTCTGTACTTAGACAACACGCTGTACAATGACTTGGTTCTATGCTCTGCTGTGCAGGGTGCCAGCCATCCAAGTCCCTCCAGCCCAGGAGGGCACTGCTGAGTTTCAGCAGATCTGGGACCAAGTGGCGTGTGGAGCAGCTCAACAAGCTTGTTGCTTGCATGTCCATCAGCTACTGCATGCCCCCAGTGGTACAAGCCAGACCCGGGCTTCATGGATCAGCTGCAGCCATTGGTGGAGCCAGACATGCCATTTGATGAGCGCTGGACCACCCATCCCATGGGATCCCATGGGAGCAGCCACTGGGCAGTGGATACTCGGGAACCATGCCGATGCCACACCAGAGCAGTTAGTCATATTAGTTCAAATACTGGAAGAGTATAAGTCAGCATTTGCATACTCAGCCAAGGATATGAAGGGGTACAATGGGAGGCCAATAGGCTTTTAACTGTATGACCCTAACAAGCGCATGTGGGAACCTCCTAGGCAGCATCATGGGGAGGAACTTAAGGTGGGAGATGATAAGGTTGGTGAATTACTGGAGGCCGGCTTCATCAAGGAGGCTCCCACCAACAACCCTCATGCCTACAACCTGACCTTTCCACTCAAGCGTGCCCCTAACGGTAGCTGGAGTGATCGCAGAATGGCCTCAAATCTGCGCCAGAACAACACCAACACCAAGCCCGATTGCTACAGGGCACCGCTGCTGGAGGAAGTATTTCGCCGGGTGGCAGCAGCAGGCACTACCGTCATGTCCAAACTGGACTGCAAGCAAGGGTTCCTCAATCTGAGGCTTTCCACAGCAGCATCTCGCATGTGAGGGTGGTGAGAGGCGCTCTCTTTACCACTACGCCATACGGAACTTGTTCCGCGCTACCATTTGTAACGGGACGGAGGACAATATGCACACGAGGCGGGCATTGCCCATTACATGTGCACTTTCCACTGGCGTGGTCGTCTGTAATCATATCAGCGCATGCCATATGGCCATGTTGATGCCACTGCTGAGTTTGAGAAGGTCATGGACTATGAGATCAACAGGGCTGGTTTGTCGCACACTGTGGCTGTCTTTGTGAATGACAATTTGTTGTTCAGTCTAGACATGGAGACATATCTCCTTGATCTCACCACATTGCTGAAGCACGTGTGCTCTGTGTTTCTAGCTTTGCATCCTGCCAAGTCCATCCTGGCAGCTTCCTGCATTCCATACCTCGTTCACCTCCTGGATGCCAAGCGGCTCATGCCTGAGCCAGCCAAGGTACAAGGTATGGTTGACCTGCCTGCACCAACCAGTGTGAAGCAGCTGCAGACTCAACTGGGTTGGTTCAACTTTTATCGTTGTTATATACCGCATTACAGCAGCATTGCTCACCTTTCAAAAGGTACAAATGTACCAGCTCACCAAGAAAGATGTTGCATATGAGTGGACTGATGCATGCCAACAAGCGTACGATCAGATCAAGCATGCCTTCTTGGTGCCTGGGCCGGCCCTGGCTCTACCTGATCTTTACACCGATTGGAGTCAGCATGGTATTACCATACCATACCATACCATACAACCTGGCCCCAGAGGGGCGCCCCGGAGGAGCCAACATAGTCGCTCATGGGGGGTATAATTCCACATCGTTATCCTCAACACAATCAAACCAATCCTCACTATG